>CP092865.1:165854714-165905917 GCA_030710605.1 Cordylochernes scorpioides | reverse complement strand
TCTCGCGTAGTGGCGGCGCCATCGTAGCCACGTGATCGTACCCAACCAATAGGAGAGCGCCATTCCAAGCAAACAGTGACAGAGATGACGCATGACGCTCGTAACTGTATATAGAATTCCTCTAGCTTTCGGGATAACATGTCTTTCAACAGGAGCAGCTAGGAGTATAACTTCTGGCGCTAAGTATACGCCCAGAAAATATTAAATATATATTTTTATATTTGAACAAATAATCAAAAATAAAAAAGGTCAGGTTTTGATATTTAAAGCAAATTAGGCATATCCTGACCACATTAGCGTCTTTTAGATGGCAAAGCTGACGAGAGCCAATAGCCAGAAACGCGTTGGTAGTTGGCTTTTCTTGATTTATCATGAAAATGCGTTGGCCAAATATCAGAGAACAGGCTAGATCAACGTTTAGTTAATTTCTGATCCACTAGATGGCACTCTGCCATCTAAATAAACGCCCATGTTAGTAGTCCGGGTATGCCTTATTTGGTTTAATATTTATTATATATGCTAAAATATTGATTTTATTTATATTTTTGAAATGGTATATATGACTTATTATGATTTTATTGGAATTTGTTTGTTTACAGTTTGTATCTTATGACAATATATGAGGATAGGTTTTCAAATCTATTCATAACGAACTCTAGACCAAGGCTATACAACCACTAGACGCTTTATCGATTTTATTCAAACGTTTTATTGATTCTTCAAAACCAATAAACATACAACATACTATTTTACAATATGCATATATAGCAATCAATGTCATTTATATTTTCATGCCTAACAGAATTGAAGAATATTCATTGATGGGATATTCAAATTAAATTATGTATAGCCATTGTTACAATCATATCACCGGGTAGGCATAGTTTGTTTAGTCGTCTGTATATAAATATGACTACAAAATTATATCTTAAATACTTTAACCCTCACATAAAACATACGTATAAACAAAATACTGTAGTATTTACTATTAATTTATTAATGTTATACTCCCATTGAAGGACTGACAAGTCCAAAATCTAGAAAATAAAAAAGTTGCACAAGAAACCTAGCCCTAGAATTCTTATTTATTTTATAGTGATACTGTAGTATTTCCAAACAATGGTCAAAAAAGTAACACCATCCCACAATAGGTTTAGTTCATAAATATGCAATTATAAATGCATATTGCAGAAGTGTTCCAAATTTATCTGTGAAATGATTTTACAAATACAATTTAAAATGTGGAATACGAGTAGTACATGAAGTACATGCTTTACTTTTTTTATTATCCTCCCCCCCCCCCCCCCCCCAAAAAAAAATAAAATATGTGAATCTTGATATTCGAACCCGGGCTGTCTCAATCGTTACCATGACCACTCAGCCAAAGTATTCAAGAGTTAATTCAGTAGTTAATTACTTTATTTAGTTGAAGTAGTTAATGCAATGAAAACTTCGGTAAATTATCTTTTTTTAAATGTCGCGACATCACTCTTTTGTTTATTTTTATGTCGTTTTTTTTTTCACTTTTTGAATGTTTAAACAACAAATATTATAATAATAATGATTGAATATATGAAATAATATTCATTATTTCAGAATATATTCTCATAAAACAATAAAACAAAATATATTTTTTGTTCCAGATTTAATTTTAAGTTAATTTTTTCCAAATGGAGACAAAATATATTCAGCCAAAGTGGCACAATATACACTAACATTCCTTATATAAATATCAAAAATATAGTCAAATATAATATTAAGAATATTTTAATATGGAAATAGTTATAGAAGAAGAGAATATTCGGTGTTACTGATAAATACGGTGGAATATATGATAAATAGTTTAGAAGTTTGAGAGATGTATAGAATATCTAAACCAATAGAGACAATATTGTATAAGCTACGCATCAATATTTACTAGGATATGCAAAAGAAACAAGTCGAATATATATCCGATATATTATCTATGCAAGTAAAATTCCAAATAATATTTTCTACCGAGTGTATATTGAATAATACTTCCATGGCTTTCTCCAATATATTCGCCGTGAGTAGAATATTCGTTTGGTGCGTGGGTGTGCATTTAAATAGGTAATAAATCAGGTTTGCCAACTAAGTCTGCGTTTCCAGAATTTTGATCAATCGTGATTTGTCAACAAGGCCCTTGTAACAAGTCCCGGAATTAGGGTTTAAAAGTTCCTTTCAACTTCTTGAATTGCTCTATTTTGTGGCGGATTTACTCCACTTTCTATTTCTCGTTTGGTATTTGTTGAAATGTTTACAATGATTGAATATTTCTGGTGAACATTAAGTTGTTATTTATTTATTATCATGACTGAAGACATTAAGACGCGAATGTTTCTTTTCACAAATAAATCAAACTTCTACTTTCCTTACTACGATTAAAAAATATATAGGGAAGGTTTGGATCATCAGTGGTGAACTCTCCCAGCGGTTTCGCCAAGTTAATCTATCAGATCGCTTCTTTAGAACTCTAATACTGTATTGGATCATTCTGTTTTTATATGCTACACTGAAGGGTGGAATCTTAGAAATGGTATTTAAGCAAACTATGGACATAAGCTTTTAAGACAGTAGAATTACATACAAATTTATTATCATCATTATAAACTTATCGCCTTCCATCGCTGAAAATTGTAACATATATTTAGAGATATTTTTTTAAAAATCATATGTGATAAGAGTGGGATATAGAAACTCTATCGTATAGTTTTATATAGAAATAATTTTTGTGAGGAAGAGAATAAAGAGAGAGAGAAATAATTGACATTTAAAATCCTTTTATTGACACATCTTGTTAATATATAATACAGTAGAACCTCCCTTTAGCGGACACCTCTCCACAAAGGACAGTTTTTATTTGCAAAATTACCATTTTTACAATTTCGCAACTCTCCGGTAAGAGGACACTTCTCCCTAAAGGTCACTTTGGCTCTGCAATAAGGTGTCTTTTACGGGGAAGTTTTACTGTATTAATAATAAAATATTAAGCAAAAAAGGAAATAAAATTAAATAATAATAAATAGGACAGTAGAACCTCCCTGTGAAAACGAATTGCAGAGTTAAAGTGTCCTTTAGGGAGAATTTTCCTCTTACTGGAGAGTTTCTATAGAGTAAAAAATGTCAATTTTGCAAATGAAAACTGTCCTTCCTTCATACAGAGGTGTCCTCTAGCGTAAGTGTTCTCTCACGGAGATTTTAAAGTATTTATTTCATTCAAAGGCAATTAGAAGAATTCGGAGATTTGCGCTCCACCGAAGTACTACAAATCTCATCTAGATATATGTTTACTATTTAAAATCAAAGTTAACAATAAGCATGAATAGTAAAATATAACATTTACACAATAATATTGCTATTTACTTTATGTACATTAAAGATATATACAATTAACACAACAATTGTATCATTTTTCATAGTTTTTAAGTTTTATAGTTAGTATAAATCTCTGTTGTTCAATGAATAGCCGGTTATCATTCATAAAATTCTCAGCTTAAATGGCCATTTTTCTTTATTTTTAATTAAACAACAAAATAAAAGAAGCTCGTTGATTATAATATTTGAGACATTCGAATATTATATGCTCTACTGTTTCTGCTCCCAAACCACATTGACATTGATCATTTTCCTCTATTTCATATAGGTAACTATTAAAGAAACGAGAATATATATGTGTAGTAACTACGATTGATTTCTTCCTTCTCTCTTCGATTGTTTTTTAAAAAGGCGCCCTAGTCTGTGATAATTTGAATAGTAATAAATAGTATAAAATGAATAAAATTCATTACAAGAGGTCGACATGGCCCTCCAAAAGATGAAGAGTGTTCCCCAATGCCATGATAAAGTCTTTATTGATATGTCTCCATTCCAAATTCAGGAAAACTTGGTAAATTCGGGTATTCGCCTAGAGAAGTAAATTTGACAATTAACAACGTTTTTTGACTACTTTTCAAAGATATTTAAAACAGTATATACATAAAATATATTTTTTGAAAATAGAGCAATCCATAAATAAATCTTTAATTAAAAATAAAAATATATGTAAAAAATGATTTAAAATAGTCAGGTGTTGGTATTGAAATAAAAAAGCATATCCTGATTACGAGCACATGAGCTTTTCTTGATTTATCAAGAAAATGGTTCGTCAAATATCACAGAACAGGTTAAATCAATGTTTAGTTAATTTCTGTTCCCCTAGATGGCGCTCTGCCATCTAAAAAACACATGTGCTCATAGTCAGGATATGACTTTTTGACTTCAAATATATATATGCTATTACCTGAACCCACCACATAACCTCCAAATAAAGATATCCCCTCTGAATAGCAAATCCGATAAACCTATGCAATGGAGTCCCGCGTTAAATTTAGATTTAAATAACTGTAAGCACCTATGCATTTGATTATATTTTAACTCTTGTCCTATTGGTGAATTATTGTAGCGTGTTATTTTCTGTAGAAGGGTTTTGGTGCCCGAAATCTGAAGATATTTATGAATTAAAATGTTTTAAAATAAACTTACCCCGGAAGTGCCTGATATTTTCATCTCAACATAAAAAAATGTACCAAAAGTAACACCTCTCCCGTTAAAAATGCATTGAAACAATGCACTTTGGGTACTGCCGAAATACAAAACGGAAGGTTGATGTTGTAGAATGAGCCACAACACAAAAGTTGGCCAATTCATACAAAGGAACAACCTATATACCATGGTATCGGGATATGGGCCTCATCAATAAAGGGGCGGCTTCTATTTCATAACATCCTAAGAGGTGAATTGTGAAATCGGTCAGTTTGTCCGAAAGGATGTTTAAGCTGGTGTTGTGGTTCATTAGTAATCACCAACTTAAGGTTTAGTATTGAGGAGATAAACCCAAAATTCATAGCATACTTAGAGAGAGTTGTCACTTTTGTTGCATGTATATCATCCTATCGCAACTTCATGTTATAGAATTATTTTTCTCACCAGAGACGTAATTTTCACTGAAGAGACATCCAGATCTTATCAAGGATTATAGGCCGAT
This sequence comes from Cordylochernes scorpioides, assembly GCA_030710605.1. Classification (NCBI taxonomy): domain Eukaryota; kingdom Metazoa; phylum Arthropoda; class Arachnida; order Pseudoscorpiones; family Chernetidae; genus Cordylochernes; species Cordylochernes scorpioides. Next base: position 165,900,873 of record CP092865.1, on the reverse strand, counting down.
CTGAGTGTGTATATGTGCTTTATATTGTGCAGTTTTTGTCCCTCAACATGCTCATTGAGAAATTGGCTAAGAAGGAACTTCTGTCCAGGGGAGAGTTGTCTGAAGATTTCTCCCCTATTAGAGCGGTATAACACACTATAGAATTTCTTTATTGACAACTTCATAAATAGAGTGTATGAAAGAACAAGCGTTTAATTGCTTAAACAGCTCCTCTATCTGTTGCACATTGTTTTGAGGAAGCTAATTATATTGAACCCTTGGACTTGGATCTATCTCTGCCCCGTCTTTGTTGGTTTTGTGGTCTGTCTGGAAGATTGTGTGTATGAGTCTTCTTTTCATTTCGCCATAAAACAGGTCGAGCTTATGAGCATACGACCCTTCAACGGGCCTAAGAGGCCAAATAAACTGACACTATTATAAGAAATCGAAACTATTTTTGACGTGTATGTTTATTTTTGAAATAACACAATTTCCTGCTGTCCTTATTGCAATGATAAAATTATGGGAAGACCTGACTCATCAGTGGCGAACTGATTCAACTGGCCAAACCGCTAGAAAGGTTTACCACTGATGAACAAGGCCCCCCATAAGATTACCATTGCAATAAAGGGGCAGTATAAATTGTGTTATTTCAAAAAGAAGTATGCGTATCAGAAATAGCTTCGAATTCTTATAACAAATGGCTTGATAATGCATCATACTAACACTGTTATTTGTCTCGAATGGTTATCAGGCCGTTAAGGAGCCATTTGTTAATTAATTTCAAATATTTCCTGTTGTTGTGTAGATTCAGAATGTAGCATTTCACCATTTCTCAGTTTATCTCTTTCCTCATCTTTTGATTCAAACATAATTTAGGCCTATCTTGTAAGATTATAAACTCAAAAGGAGCTTCTTCTATAAAGAAGGCGTAAAGAACACCCGTTGAAGAACGATGTCGTTCGAAAGCTAGCGAAATAAACATGTTTTATAGAAGAAGCTCCTTTTGAGTGTATAATCTTACAATATATTTATGGCAATCGAAAGTTGATGTCTATATAATTTAGGCCTATTTGTTCGCAGACTACACGAGGCTAAAACAGAGAATCTTGTGGGGGTTATCTTAATTCCAAACGGCAGCCATGTAAAACTACAATACCATCTCTATATATGTGGTGCGCTAGTAGAGTTTCGATTTTGTTCTCCGAAGATACTAAACTACACTTTTAATTACAGTTTATATACTAAAAGTATTCTCTTTTTTTTCTTCATGAAGAACCCCGTTTTTTAATCTAAAAATAACACTAAAATATTTGATTCAGTAGAACTTGGATAATTCGAATGTTTTCAATTTGAATATTTATCTTGGTCCCTAGAATTTCCTATAAATAGAATTTCCAATTTTAATTCGAATTTTTGGATAATTCGAATTTTTTTGGTCCCTTGGACCTCAATTTATCCAAGTAAAACTGTATTAATTTTTGATATATAGATATTTGTTTCTAATAATAATCAATTATCATTATTCAATAATTGGATTCAAATAACATCTATATGTATACATTCTTCTATAGATATTGCCACGTGGAAAATTAGGGAAGACAAAAACTTAAGGAGGTGAAAACAATTTATTTAAGTTAAGGGCAAACTATGTTACATAAATAAAATTAATAAATACGATGTTACATAGCTTCTTCCCTATGGGAGCTGTGATCCACAGCTAGCAATTATTGTAGTTACTGACATGGATTTGACGTGATTCTGCCAAGGATTCCATCGAAGTCTTGGAACTTTGTCCCTAGTACCTTTGCGTCCATTTATTTGCGGCGTGAAGAGCGGCTTTGTCGTCGTATCGTCGTCTATAGGGACATCGTCATCTTGGAAGGAAGTCTTGGCTTTGACAAGGCGGTGTAACCGTGGAGCCAGTCTCTAAAAATGTGGATTACAGCACCCATGGCTTCAAATTCTTCTCGGCGATCTTCAGTTTGTCTTCCCTAACTTACCCAGCATCTCCACCAAAATGCCACATGAAAAATTAGGGAAGACAAAAACTTAAGGAGGAGACGACAATTTATTTCAGGCAAGGACAAACTGTGTTACATAAATAAATTCAATAAATACTGTTACAATATAAAGCAATTATTGATTTCAAATAAACCTTCTTCCCCTGATTTGTAATTTAATAAAATCATTGTGTATATAAAATCGTGTATTATTTTCTAAATGTTATACCTCTATTGATCCTGTTGAGGATCATGGTAATCCGAACATTAGAGAAATAAAATTATACAAAAACTTAGCCTTGGATGCTTCATTGATTTTATTAATAGAGGTTTCAATTGTAATGTTTTTAGCTATAAATAGCGCGATCTATATAGCAATATTTTCCTCATTCTTAACGCAGATAAAAATTAATGTAAAGATAAATTATAAATTAAGATTTGACTAGTATATTCAGATTGACCTTTGAATCTAGCGTAGCAATACTTTAGAAGAAAGTTTAAAAATTATAGAATTTCTCTTTATCTCTATCTCTTTGAGCTAACAAAATTGCAATAATAATAAAACTGGTAATTTGATTATATTGATGCTAAATTTCATATTAAGATGAAACTTTAGCAAGGCTCTTTCAGGACTGGATATAGTTCTATGTCCTTTCATTAAACGGGGAGTCGACCAGTTTTCAGAGAATATTTTATGGAATAAAACATGTTTACTCTTCTAACATCCCTTCAAACATCCAAAGTCACCCGCTGATGAAAACTAAATCAAATTATTGAGAATTTCTAGTTAGTGGGTGTCAAGTTGTAATAGATGGGTAAAACACGATAATCAAGATAATTGGGTAGAGTTTACTAATGTTTGTCTATATGTCTACCTGGGGCTTGATTAATGTTCCTTAATTGGCGTGTCCTTAAATATTTTATGACATGATTTATAACTTCTTGGTTTGGTGCATCTTCAATGCCTTCCTTCCTTCCTACACGGTGTATTGGGTTGGCCAGGTTATGTCAACATTACTTGAGCAATCGGTACTGGCTGGTGAGTGGAGACAGGGTCTACCATTGGCTGCCTGCCTGCGGTTCCCGCTTAACGTAGCAAGCTTCCCCCTTAGCACAGGCTTGCTGCGACAACCGGTATACAAACATTTCTGACTCGATGCTGTAAAGGGCGTAATTTTCTTCCATAAAAGTAGGGATCAAGGGTACTGGCTGCGTACAGGAGAGTGCTTGTGTGTAGGTCTTGAAAGGTGACAAGAAAACCTGTCTAGGTCCATGACTGAGTTTTTTTCCCTGTCCAAGTTCCTCCCTGGTATGGTTGCAAGGTGAATAATTAAAATTCGCCCTCCTACCTCCGAGGAGGCTGTAGGTTTCGCTAAGCTAGAAGGAGGGCTACCGACTTATGGGCCTTCTAAGCCTGGGTGGTCAATCGATCCTAGGATGTCAGCATCACTATTTCCCTCACTCTCAGGCTACATACATTTCTAGAACAAACAGCTACTAGCAAACAAAGTTTAATTAATTATAAAGCAATAATGCTCCACCTAACACGGAAGGAAACCATTAAAACACAATGTACGGAGGTCGGGGTGATCTAAACCATTGGTTTTCAACCGCTACGACCCGAGATCGGATCCCGCCTTGGTAACTTTTTTTCTGATTAAAAAATGCTTCAATGGCCCTCGGTTCTTGCAAAAGTTCAACCCTACCAGAAGTGCAAGTAACCAAACGGTGCTCTGGCACATTTATAAGCCAAAGGTTAAACTGCTTCTCACATGTGTATAAATGTGGTGCACTTACAGTATAAATCAGTCGCCAAATTCTACCTACCATGAATATCATTGCCTGTACCACGTGTACTAGGGATAATAAAAATCAAACAATGTAATTCTACTGTCCTAAAAACTATGTCCATAGTTTTCTTGAATACCTTTTCTAAGATTCCACCTTTCAGTGTGGCATATATAATCAGAATCATTCAATATAGTATTAGAGCTCTAAAGAAGCGGTCTGGTGGATTAAAAAAATTGTCGAAAAATCTGAAAGGGTTTACCACTGATGAACCAAACCCTCCCAATAATATTTTCATCGCAGTATGGAGAATAGAATTATGTTTTCTGTATAAAAGAAACATTCGTGTTTTAATGCTTTCATTATTAGTATAAAGTTATATTACCTTCCAATAACCTCAACCTTATTTACATACAGTATTGGAGCTATAAGAAGCGGTCTGGTAGATTAAATTGGCGAAACAGCTGAGAGGGTTTACCATTAATGAGCCAAGCCCTTCCAATATTTTCATATCAGTAAGGGAAGTAGAAGTTTGTTTCACGTATAAAAAACCATTAGTTCTTCAATGTTTTCATTTCCAGTATAAAGTCAAATTACCTTCCAATAACCATATCTACATAGTGTCGCAGGTGACGACTATCCACAATTCTGAATTCTCCAAAACTACCCACGATCAAGCCGATGTGCAGTGACCGTAGTTATTGTATGTTAGTTATGTAAATAGAAATTTTCATTTTTCTATTTTATGTAAATAGTTATTTTGATTTTTTCTTTTTTACGTTATAAAAAGGAGATGCTGCCATTGCCAGCACAGTAGGGTAGAGTGTGAATCGTTGTTTGAAGAGTAGAATGTAACTCGTGGCTTTCACCGCTTGCTGATTGAATACAGAAACCTTTATGCAAATCATTTAAAGACTCAACGTCTAAGTTTATTCGGGGTTTATCTCCGCGACAATAGGTTTATAAATATTACAGAATCTGTGTGTCGAATAGCAACGACAGTAAATTTAGATATTTTATATAAGTAATTAATAAGAAAAATTATTATAGGGTGAAACATTAGGCTTCCAGGGATAAGTTTAATTTTTTAAAATCAAAATCATATCTCTAGCTTTCGGGCACATGAAAGCGTATACGGGCTAAACAAAACACTAAACTACGCCTTTAGCGTTTTTTGAAGCTAAAAAATAAGTATATATATATATTTTATATAAAATATTATTTTATTCAAAATTGTATATCATGGATTCAAATATTATGTTAAATCGACTGCCAGAGGTCACGCTTTGCATATATAAACTCGTTGTTGTTCTTCCCCGATGGCCGGCTCAAAACTTTTATAAATTATGTAAATAATCTTTTGTTTTCCTTATTCTACTCGCCTTAAGACAGGCATTACTTTTATCGAATTATGTTCTTTTATATATTCCTTAGCTCAAATAAAGAAATCTCTGATCAAGACATTATATTTTCAAGATTATTATTCAACCACGACTGTGTATTACATTACCATAATCCTCAACATGATATAAAAAAACAACAGAAATCTCTCTTTAGTTTTATTTATAACATATATATATTAAGGAAAAAATCATCTCCTGATCGTGCAACTAAAAGTTGCTTAGGTTCAGGAGAAGCTTTTTTTTCTTAATTTATCCACCTGATATAAGTACAAATTCACTTTTGTACAATTTTTCATATATACATATATTATATATAAAAAGGAAAATGATATTTTCTGTTGTATTTTGATCATGTTGAGGATTATGGTCTTCTTCTTCTTCTTTCTTATCTTCACTCAATCATATTAGGGTACCAAGTTGTGACCCTTTATGGTGTCTGTTTGACAACCATCATGACTGGGTGAAGTAGAATGCGTCTGCCTTTGTCATTAAGACTGGGAGCACTACTCAGTGGCAGGCCGACTTAGCTCCAAAAGAAATGGCCGCCTCTGACATGAGGAACAGACGCCATGTGCAGCCACTCCTAACATGGAGTACAAACGCTGCTCATCCTGTATCCCTGGATTAGGAGCCCTTACAGGGTACTATCAGCCGGGCCAGCTGAGCCCAGGTTTTTTTTACCGAGCTTGTTACTGCTCCCCCTCCTCCTTTTTCATCCGGGCTTGGGACCGGCAAAGGCAAATGGTAATGTAATGCAGTCGTGGTTAAATCTTGAAAGTATGATAATAAAAATGGTTTTGATCAGAGGTTGCATTAATTGAGCTAAGAAATATATATAAAATGCATAATTTGGTAAAAGTACCGCCTGGCTTAAGGCGTAAAAATTAAAAAAAATGAAAAAACTTATTTACATAATTTACAAAAGTCTTGAGCCGGCCATCGGGGAACAACAACAATGAGTATTTATAGGGAAAGCGTGACCTCTGGCGGTCGATTTAACAGAGTATTTGAATCGATGAAATATAATTTTAAATAAAATAATACTTTAATATAACATAATTTTAAATAAAATATTTTAATATAACATATATATATATATATTTTTTTTTTAAGAAATTGGGTCGGCCAAATATTTTTAGAACAAGCCAAATTAGTTTTTTTTTATTCCATTAGATGGCGCTTTGACATCTAAAATGCTCACGTGAGTTCGGTCAGGAAATGCCAAATTTGTTTTTAATATATTAGTATATATACAAGTATGTATGTATATTTGTATTGTGTTATTATATTACTTGCATACTCCTCTTTTTTTTTCAAAAATCAATGGTCAGATGTTATTTTTATGATAGATGACAGTGAGCCATCAGCTACATCCACTTGTACGATCAGGAAGTGTCCACTTTCATTAATTAATTCCTCTAATTCACTTTTTCTTTTCTTTAAGCTTTTTTTATTATTTAAAAAGCTCGTCAAGAAAAGTATTGTAAAATTTATGCTAAAAAGTGTGTGTTAACTAGGAAATAAAATATCCATATATTAGTAGCTATTATAAAACAGTGATATTTGTATAATAAACTTATTTAAGATTCAAATTATGTACATAATTTATGTATGTTTTATGTATAATTCATTGACACCCCAAATATAAACTGTTAGATTCAAAAAATTAAGTAAAGGCAACTTATTATATTTATATTTGTTAAATATTTTACTTTTTTAGAATTATTATTAATCTCAATATGCATTTTAAATATGTGAACACAATATCAATAGACAGAAATATATTTTGCTTTATTTGACAAATCAATTTATTAAATTGAATCATCTAAATGTTTACGTATAATATTAATTCAATAATTTTATAAGTAACGCGCAAAATATAATTTAACACATGATTTATTTACTTGTAATTATATAAAATATGTTATTCATTTATAATAGTAATTTAATATTTAACATATTTATATTTATTCGATTTTTATATTTATAAACGATAGATTCTTATTTTATTTTTATTATTTTTTATTTATTAATTAGATTGGTTGGCAAATATTATATTTGAAAGAGAAAAAATAAAAATCAGATAAAAATTTCTTTTAATTTTAAATTTTCAAGCTTTCGAGTAAATATACTGCTCTTCAACGGGCTAATACTCTATGTACTCTCTTAATAATCTTTATACAAAATAAATGAAAACCTTTTCGTTATTGGCATGTACTCTCGCGGGCGTGTATCAGCCCGTTGAAGAGCAGTATAATTTGCTCGAAAGATTGCAAATTCAAAATTAAAAGAAACTTTTTACCTGATTTTTTTCCCTCTTTCAAATAATTTCTGGGTAACTATTACTTACATAAATATTATATTGAATAGAATGCAAAACCATCACAAGAAAAATATGAATTTATTTTAACCAAAATAATAAACTCTTATTTGATATCTAAGCATTCAGTTTCTTTTTTCTCAAATTTTTTAAAAATATATTTTTACTTAAATCTTTTCTACAAATAAAGGTGTAATACTTAATACCATATCTCCTATACAATCGACAAATTAGAAAAGATGAAATTATTTTTTTTTATGTTCATTTTTTTTTAAATTTTATTTAAAACAAAAAAGAGGGTTATATACGAATACAAATATATACGCAATAAATATATAACGAAAAATCAAATATCCATTTTTGAAATAAACCAATTATTAATATTGATAACAAATAAAACTTTGATAGTTTTTGTCGCATGTAACTCCATGATATTATTAAATCTTAACTGTCAAATGTTGACTTCAAAACATTTTCGAGACGCTTTATGTTCAGTTCATCATAAATACGTTAGCTTTGTAATGGCTAAATTAAATGGCTTTGTAGCGAAAAATGATTGTTTATGACAGTGTTTGACTTGAAACTCCAAGGAAATTAGAGATAGAAATATGTCATTTTGGATTTTTTCCTTCTTTGATGCCATGAATAATCGGATAAAATTCAAGTCTCAATTATTAAACGTTCACAAGTTGAAACTGTGCATCACAGGCCTTGTATTTATATTGCCACATGGAAAATTAGGGAAGACCAACTTCGGGATGAGACAACAATTTATTTCAGGCAAGAACAAACTATGAATGGTAAACAAAAGATAAGCCACGAGGAAAATTTACAGAGTAGCAAAATATAAACATAAAAATGATCACTCTGTTAATAAAAAAATAATAATAAATAGTTTTTTACATAACTTCTTCCCTATGGGAGCTGTGACCCACAGCTAGCAATTATTGTAGATACTGACATGGATCTCACGTGCTTCTGCCAAGGATTCCATCGAAGTCTTGGAACTTTGTCTCTAGTACCTTTACGTCATTTTTCTTGCGGCGTGAAGAGCTGCTTTGTCGTCGTATCGTCTATAGGGACATCGTCATCTTTGAGGGAAGTCTTGGCTTTGACATGTCGGTGGAATCCTGGAACCAGTCCCCGAAAATGTAGATCACAGCATCCATGGCCTCCAGGTCTTTTCGGCGATCTTCAGTTCGTCTTCCCTAATTTACCCGGCATCTCCACCAAAATGCCACGTGGAAAATTAGGGAAGACTAACTTTGGGATGAGACAACAATTTATTTCAGGCAAGAACAAACTATGAATGGTAAACAAAAGATAAGCCACGAGGAAAATTTACAGAGTAGCAAAATATAAACATAAAAATGACCACTCTGTTAATAAAAATAATAAAATTAATAAATAGTTTGTTACAATAGTATCAAGTACCTCTACAATCCCCAGCTAAGAAAAGCTTAACCCTTCTTAGGACAGAAGTCGGAAACCTGCGCCTTCTCGAATGTGAAGCTGCGTGTAGTACTTGTATAAATAAAAACTTCATTTATACTATTTATTGTTGGCGAGAAAACAATTTGTGGCTCTTTAAAAACTTTGAAATTTTGTAAATGGTAATTTTAGACTTATCCGATTCAAAAAGTTGTCAACCTCCTGCCCTAGGCGTTTATAGTTGTTGGCCTCATCATTGTGGCACAGGATGTTGAAGTTCAACGAGTTTAATATACCAACTGTTACATGGCGGAAAGAAAGACTTTTCTAGAAGGTTTTTCGGGAAGAATGTCGTTTGGTGGTGCGCTAGTTGTCGCGCTGGGAGATGTAACAACCCGAGCTGGTGAGATGTTGTCGTTTCTATTTATTTTGTTGCATGCTCTGCGATAATTTATAACAAACTTACGTAATTGTGCTGGAAGATTTAATTGAATACAATATAAATTTATCTCATATCGTTCACTCTGCCTTTCTATAATCCTATATTACATGTTGGATGTGATCATCTTTATGTTGAATGTTTAAACTTCCATTGTCTTTATTAAATGTTAAAATCTTTATTAAGTGTAAATTCCATTGTTTAAAAATTTGTATTTTCAATTTTGTATATTTAAAATATTGCTTGTTGAAATCCAAGAGTTATATATGTAAATTATTGTGCCAGATTGATCTACAATAGGTGATTTTGCATATGTTTTTGTTAATAAAAAAAAAAAAAGAAGAAAATAATAGTTTTTGCTGTGAAGCTAGATGCACTCAGGTTAGTTGTTTTCCTGATTGTGAATATGTTAGGAATAATATCTTTAATTTCATCATAAAAGTATATTTGTTTTTTCTCTTTACAAACTTCAAGAATAAATAGAAAAGATTACAAAGGTACTATCTCTTTCCTCCATTCACCCAACATTACAAAGACGTAACAATATAATTAGTTCCGAAGATCATTTGTTGGTTAGAAGCATATTCAGAAAACATCCAAACAAGGATTTATTTGTTCCTGACGTTTCAGTGACCTGCTGTCCCAATCATTCCCCTGAGGAGAGCAGGTCACTGTCAACTAAATCATTGGTTGATGTGGATATAATAAGGTTAGTCACAGAGTAAGAATTAACTTCTCTTTTCCTACGATGATTGCCACTGTATTTTAAATTAGGATGTTACTATATAAATGTTATATAGAGATATTATTTAATTTTAAAATTAAAATTTCTAGAATAAAATACTCTGTTAAGTTGAGTGCCAGACATCGTGGCTTTCCCTATATAAACCTATTGTTGTTGTTTCCTGTTGGCTGGCTCAAACCTTTTGTAATTATGCAAATAAGTCTTTCCTTTGCTTTATTCTTACGCCTTAAATCAGGCAATACTTTCTCAGATTATGTATTTTATATTTTATAAGCTTAATTGAAACAAACTAAGCAAATAATGATTTAAACAGTTTTATTATTTCTACCATGACTGTAATATCACATTCCCATGGCTTCCATGATCAAGCAAATGACCAATAATTACTCTACAAGCAAATAAAAGCTTATCTCAATAATATTTTAAAAAACAGCAGAAAATCAATGGAAGTATATAAAGATGGCGCTTAGTATCAACGTTTATTTGATAGAAGAGGTGACATCTATTTTCAAAGATATACTATAAAAAGCATAGAGCGCCTCTCCTGTCAAAATAAACGTCAAAACTAGACGCCATCTATTGACCGTCGCAGCAAACTAGCGGCCTATGATCGGTGACAAAGCCACAACACCAGCTTTGGCAAACTGAGAAACGTCCACCATGGTTTCAGACTAAATTCTATATACATGCTCGAATTATAGTTTAGGTACCTATCAATATGCATTTCTCAAAAACTAATGTTCCAGTAAAAATGTCTTTCCTGATATAAAAAAATAATTATTTTATTATTACATTTTCTTACATTCTCTAAAATATTCTCTCTTTTAACCAATAAATTGAATTTTAAAAGTTCTGATAGATTTTTTCGATATAAAAAAGAGGTGTAATATTTATTTAAATTTTCTACTATATCGACAGGATATTTTAACCCTAAAATTGTCACATGTAAAATTATTAGAATTGAAGACAGCCAATTCTCTATTATAAAGTAATTTACTTCTAATTTCACTCTCCTAAAGGTAAGCGTATTATTAAATTTTTCAACGCTCTTTTTTTCAACGCCCCGAAAAGTTTGAAAGTTAAAAAAAAAAATGTAACTTAATTGCAATTTACATTTTAAATTAACTGCGCCAAAACCTATCGCGATAAATATTAAGATGGTAAATTTATTCTTTCGGTCAAGATAAAGCCGGGAATATTAAAAAAGTTAATTTTTAGAGCGTTTAGCAATTTTTTTTTTTTTACTTTTCGTTTGGATTTTAATCTTTAATTCCTTCCCCTTCTATATTTTTTTGGCCTTTTTGGTAGGTTTTACCACTTGGTAGAAAATCAATGTTCTAAAATGTGTTTTTTTTTTTAAATCTTAAAGTATTTTTGGAATTTTGAAGTTGGCATTTTTATCGTTTGACAAATATATATTTCAATAGTTCTTATAAAAGAAGTCATTAGGTCAAAAAAAATTATTTCATTAATAATTGAAAAAAAAAATGTTTTGTGACTTCTCTCAAGACATAACCTTAAATATATATTATATATAATTCCTATTTAATATTATATTCTATACTTTATTCATTATTAATTATAAAAGAGGTTTGACTATTATTTTTAGGGCGACATTATGTTTTAAAAACTAATATGAGTTATTTTAGTGTTTTCTTAAAACCAATATTTGATAATAATATATATTTTTTATTTTATTTCAACACACAAAATGCGATATCTCAGTTAGGTATAATTGCGTCGATTTACATTTTTAAACAGAAACAGTTATAAATATTTTATACAGTTATACAAGAAAATAAATGAATAAAGAGAAACATTAAAATATATTAGAAACATGATCCTTCCAGGTTAGAAAGATAATCATAAACATATTTACAAAAATGGTTAAATCTGTGATAATTATCTCTAGTATTTACGAATTGATATAGATCTACAACATTATTTACTGTATGCTGTCTATCGCTAGAGAAGAGTGGGCATTCCAGCAGTAGGTGTCTCGAGTCCTGGATTTCCTTGCCACAGTGACAGCTAGAGTCCTCAACCGCTCCAATTGTTGATAAAAAATCCCTTAAAATTTCTGTGGTTCGTTGTAAACTGGGTATTATAAAAGTTAGAACGGAAAAATGATGAAATTCCAAAAGGAAAAACGATAATATATATAGTCCTTATTTTTATGATTCACAATAATATAGGATACACTTAACAAATTCTATATTAACTGTTAGATACTTTATTGTATATTTCATTCAAAAGTTAAAAATAACTAAAGGTTATATAAATATTTTGTGAAGATCATTTTTTAAGGAATTGGAAGTTGGTTTTGAGAAAAATATAGTTACATATCAACCAATAATTTGTAAACAGCAAAGGACTGTTTACAAATGATTTGGTTGATGTAGTTATACTTTTCCAAAGATAAAATAAGAAAAAATAGTACAAAAGTGAAATTATACTGGGAACAGGTTGATAATTTTAAAGAAAGGCATCTCCTAATTTCTTATTGATAATTCTGTTACCTACTCTACTACTACTACTACTGTTACCTACTCTGGCTTTTCTTCACCCACGTATTAATCTTTCGCCTTTTACTCTACTACAATATGAATTATTGTAAATAGTTTCACACGCAATTATCCAGATCAGATATAGGGTGTCTTGTTTGCAACTGATAATAAATAAATAATCGTGCAAAAAATATTTATGATGGCAACTCTCCGTTGATTTTAAATTATTCCATAATTGACCAAATACCGATTCTTGATCAATCAATTCAAATCACAATATAAAGACTAAATATAACGTTGCTGTTATACTCCTATAGAAGGGCCGAAAGATTGAGTCAATTAATTTTTTTATTTTTGCAAGAAACTCATCCCTGGATAGAATTTCTCCTCTCAACCTTCCAGTCATATATTTGAGTAATTATTAAATTATATGGGATTTATTGATTTATTAATCACACAGGCGCGATATCAAAATATTTGCGCTTATTACAAAGGAAACGAACAAAACAACAAACAAATTAGAACTTAAAATTAAATATTTACAAATTTACATGTATTAATCGACAGAGTTCATAAAATTTATATAGACAAAGTGGCTGATGTAAGAGAGTTAAATTATTTAGATCAGGGAAAAATCGATGTCTCACTTCTGTAAAGTTAGGACAGTCATAGATAAGGTGAAAAGCAGTTTGTTCGGTTTCTGCGCAGGAATAATTTGGTGTTTCTGATAGACCTCTTCTATGTAAGTATTTCTGAAATTTTCCGTGTGATTTGACAAATTGAGTGACTATAAAATTTGGGTGGAACTGTATAGGAATTCCGTTTGAAAAAATAGTGCGAATTGTATAATTAGCATTATAAATGGATTGATATAAATGTATCATAATAATAGCTGTTTTTCGCCTATATGGGGATGACTAAATGCTAAATATAGAAGTTAATCTGATATTAGAAAGGACCATATCTATTTACTACCCTTACCTTTGGATAGTGAATATCATCTATTCATAGAGTGCTTCAGGTCACAGAGTTCTCAGCAAGACATATATAGAGAGATGTCACATCAGTGTCATCAAAATCATTCATATAGTCCAGGACTCTTGTTCTTGTGTCACAGGAAAATTTTCCCGAAGGAGAAAGCTCGGGTTCTTCAGGTGGAAATGATCATTTGTAAACACCTTACCAAAGCTTTGCTTTTGATAAAATCCAGTTCCATCTTTGGATAATTTCAATTGTTCAAAGACCTTCGAAATGGATCGATCACCTGGAGCTATTGGATACTTAGGTTAGAAAGATTTGTATAGTCATTGTTTGGCGGATTCTCCAGACAGGATCAGATAGATATAGATATAAGGATAGACTTATAAGTAATGCAGAGATACTGGCGCCTATTTATAGAGATATTTGCACCTTAGCCCCGGCTTCGATCATGATCGGCTTGATAAAGTTTGGCGATAACCGAATGGATAAAAGGAAGTAGACTTCAGAAATCTTAGAGGTCTTACAGTTAGATTTTGATTACAGATTCTAGCAAAGCTTCTGGCTTTTATACAACTTGAGACCCAATATGTTCCGCAGGAGCCATGGGATAACTGATGATCCTTTCATCGTGACAAGTTATTCCAATTTCAGATGTGCTTGTTATTTTGGAAGCTAGAATGAAATTGAAGTAAAGAATCTTGCACAAAACGGCTCTTCGTAACAATAAAAGCTTCTGTTCAGAAGAACTGTGGTGGATATCTTGTTCAAAAGCTAATGGAGTCATTTAGAAGTTCGGTTACTCGGGAAACCAAACAATTAGCATGTGATTTTTTGACAGTTATGCCGAGAGGATATTGATGAATATTATAAGAAATAGCAAATCTCCCGACAAAATATACGTAAACATTTTGAGCCATCTATGAACCTACTCTGCAGACTTCAAGAATAGCTACGGTTACAAAGCCATAAAATCACAGCTTTGGAAAATCGCTTTCAAGCGATAATCGCATTTCAACGATCTTAATTAAAACAATTGTATAATGAACAACTTTGATGACTCTGAAAGCCTACCTGGGGATGATTGTTTTGGTCATCGTCAGTCCAGGATGAGCTTCATCCCACCAGATCAAATTTTGCTAAACAGATAGGTTTATATTGTAACATGATGGCGCATAGCTTTGCGTTTATTTTTATATGTCGTTCTTTAAGCATAAAAAATTATATAAAATGGAAGCACTATATAAATTCTCTCAATCTTCCAAATGTTTAGAACAAAACGTTACATATTAGTGAATTCCGACAGCAAGTCTTCACCGCTCTGGTGATATTTACCACGTGTTGACAATTTCTAGCACATTCCAGTGTGAGAATTCACAGAAATAGGTCTGTATAGAAAGTCGCTCTGTTCTGGATCATCTGTCTATTCCCGATGTGTGACTCGAACCCAGTCCTCCACTCCTAAACACAAGTTATCGAAGTAGACCTGCTAGCGAGGAATCTTTGACGTCAGAGTCGTTGTTCAAACCGACCAAATCTGTTGTCTGTCTATACTACAAGTGAAAATTTTGTGAAATTGTTATTTGACAGTTGGATTTACATAGGTATCCCACATATACCGTTTTTATTATTCCTAGTACACGTAGTTGCAGTCATGATAACACACACACACACAAAGCCTTTATTAAGACATTAGTCTTATACAGATTCTCCGTACAAGGTGCAATATCAGGAAAAGAGCAGCACAGGACACCAGTAGTACCGCAACTATATACAATTATTAGTAATAAGGAAAAGTAAGATTTAATATGAAAGGTCGACCCCTCGGTGTTTCGTCATCATTCTGAGGTGTAAGAACAATAGCTTCCAAGTTCTCTTTTCTCCCTCTTTACACCTACTTCCTTGCAAAAATTATATAGGGCCTGAGCAACTAGTCTGCTTGTTTGAACACTGGTTAACATCATTTGGATTGACCTAAGTTGGCTGGTGTCTACCATTGAAAAGAATGTCCTTCTCTCCTCACTAATATATATCTTGGCATTCATAGATATAATGAAATAGTTCAGTTTCCATATTTTCTTTGCAGAGATCACAAATCTTATCACCCTCTTTGAAAATGTTTGTATGGTTTTCCTTGAAAAACGAATATAGTATTCTCTGTTGTGCGATATAGCGTTTTACTGGGAATGGAAAGTTGCTAAGTAAATAGTTTTCAATTCGGAATGAACTGTGTAAATACTTATAGTGAGGGTAGAATTTAGAATTCTCTATTTTTGCCTGGTCACTTTGAATAGATTGTTCTATTGCAATTCAGTCATGATAACCATGGTGGGTAGAATTTGGTAACTGCTTTTCATATAAGTGCATCACATGTCTACACATGTGAAAAGCAGTTTGATTTCTGCATTTACAAATGTGACCGAGCCCTGAATGGTTACTTGCAATCGCTGGAAGAGTTGGACTTTGGCAAGAATCAGAAGCCATTGAAGATATTTTTTATGAGAAAAAAAGTGCCCAATGCGGGATTCGATCCCGGGTCGGAAACCAACGGTTTTGACCACCGACCATCGCAATTACCGTAAAACATATCACCTATAAGATGACAGTTATATCGACACTTGGAGATATCATGTTTCTTTAATAAAAACTCCGCGATGTTAGAGAGAAGCTTTGAAAATGTGCATAGTTTTTTTTTAATTATATTTTATTTTAAACTAGACTGGTGACCCGGGCTTCGCCCCGAGATTGACCCGTGTGCATATCTACCCGAGTGATATATATTTAGATAAGAATTTTTTTATAATTGTTTGTTATTAGCATTATCTATTTGTTTGCATCAGTATAATTTAATCTAATCTTTGATAGAGGGCGCTGTTCGTGAGCTAAGAAGAATAATTTGAATATATAGTTTTAATAATTGATTTATATATTTTTAAAATAGCCTATCGTCTGTCCCGTATTTTTTTTTAACTATGTATGGAAATTTTGATTTGAATTAGTGAACTACTGCGAATTTGTATACCGGACATACAAACAAACAAACATACAAACATTCATTTATATATATATATATATATATATATATATATATATATATATATATATATATATATATATAAAGATATGCGTTAGAACATAAATAGTTATCATTCTTTATCATCATCTCAATTTATTTTAAATTTACATTTTATTTTATAGTCAAAAATCAATTTTGTATATTCAGTTTTGAAGTGCGATACAATATATTAACAACAGACGATTGTGAAAGAGACAGTTAAACAATACAAGCAAGTTAAAGGTAAGTTTTATTTTTATTATCGTCGTAGGGCTTGCAACACATATTTTAAAATTAAAACAGTAAAGTATACATACTCATTAAGTATTCATAAAGTATATACACAATAAAATATACACTCATAGACAATCTTTTTAAATATGTACATTCCTTCTACAGTTCTATATATTTTAGGTATTTGCGAAACAAGCAAACAATTGGCCTGTTGATGAGCTGGCGTTTTAGGACTTGCCATTTTAAAATAGCAAAGAAACTGCAATTATCTTGATTGGTAAATTGTGTTTCTACTTTTGCAATTATTCTAAGAATATTTTTATTAATAAATTATATTTTTTTTTTATGGAAATAACTTTCTTTGTTCTTCCCATGTTTGTCGGCCTTTTTTTCTAGATATATATATCAAATGAAACCTGTTTCTGATACATTAGGGTGTATTCAGATTTCTTTGGGTAGATAGATTCATATATTTATACTATGCATCACCGCGCCATCTGTTAAACGAAATTTTAACTATTTTTGACGTGTATGATTCTTTTAAAAATAAATCAATTTTCTACTGCTCTTACTGCAATGATAAAATAATGGGAGGGCCTGGCTCATCAGTGGTTAATCCTCTCATATAGAGAATAATATAGAGGGTTGGCTTTTCTTGATTTATCAAGAGATTGGGTTGGCCAAATATCACGGAGCAAGCTAAATAAACGTTTAGTTTATTTTTGCTCCACTAGATGGCGCTCTGCCATCTAAAAGGCACATGTGCTCCTGGTCAGGAGATGCCTTCTTTATTTTTAATATCAACACCTGACCCACTTACTTTCATTTTTTCTATTGTTTTTTCATAGAGAATAATGTGTTGAAAAACACAGTGCAATCTACATGTTAATGCTGATCAATAATAACGAATATTTAGTATTTATGGAAAGGTTTATATAGAGGTAAATATTCAAATATTTCGAGAGGTCGAGCATCTCTCTTCTTTAAGCGATTATTCACGAGTTGTACGTGGGTCTCTAGTGCTGTTCCTGTGGAGTCCCTTGTGAATACTCCCTCGAAAAAGAATGACATTGGCCCCTTGAAAAATTCAAATATTTGTCATTATATACTTCTTATGATTGATCAAATATATTAATGTACTGATGTTTTCAAAGTTTAGAAACTTGGTCAAATTCTGTGAACACAAACAATGAGACTAAACACCAATATTAAGTCGGTACTCGCTCTATACTTCCATAAAAAAAAAGGTAAAACAATTGGCGCCCCGTGTGTAAGAAACCAATAAACTCCCTCTCCTGTCTATCTGTCTGTCTGTCTGGTTTCTCCTGACGGCTCTAATTTGGCCGAATGCCCGGTTGTCTGACCTCCCGGGGCCTCTCAACGCCTGTCTTAGTGAAGCTGTGAGCTCCAAAGACAGTTCTAATTGTCTTCTTTCATTGCAACCAACTGAACCTACTCTAGATATATTTATTCAAAAACCGCCTTAGGAGCTCATCTATTATCCCCCAAATCCCTACCTATTCAATGCGATTTATAGTAAATTTGATCTGCATGTCAATATAGCCGAAAATTGTAATAGATGAGGCCCAACAAATTTGTACCTTCTTAAGCGCAATTATTTCCTGTCCTAGGGAGCTGTTCAGGTTTGTTTGGAATATATCTTTTATTTTTATGATTTTTCATTTCAAATATTAATAGTGATATTTTTATTAGCAATTTTTTATTATTTATATTTTATTTATTCGCACCTTTATGTAAGGTATTATGTGAATTTTATTATTTTACTTTCATATCGCATTCTTGGTATATTTACTTGTTATATTCCTCATTACTTTTGTCTACCTCATATTTTATTCTTCTACTGATGTTCAGTATAGTATTGGCGACCATTGCCGCTACAGGGGCTGTTTGAATTATACGAGGAGCTGTTAGTCTAGAGAGGAAATCTCGGAGTACAGCGACTGTATGTCTATGGTCGAATATCGACGCAAGATTCTTGAATATAGAGTATAGTCCGATTATATATAGAGAATTGCATTGCCTCTATGACCTCTTTCTAGCCTTAAAGAAATTATAACTCTACAAATTTTAACTCGATATCTATATATATAAAAATGAATGTTTGTATGTTTGTTTGTCTTTGTCTGTATGACTCCTATACAAATTCGCAGTAGTTCACTAATTCAAACCAAAATTTCCATACATAGGTAAAAAATAACGGGGATGACGATAGGCTATTTAAAAAAATATATAAATCATTTATTAAAACTATATATTCAAATTATTCAACTTAGCTCACGAGCAGCGCCCTCTAGAACACTCAGGCGGGCGACGGTGGCGCGCGACGATTGGCTGCCGGCGCAGCACGTGACTTCCCTGCCCCCTGCCCCCCCCCCCCCCTGCCGAGTAAATGAGATCTCCCGGCTGACGGCCGGTTGAGCTCACGAGCAGCGCCCTCTAGAACGCGTGACGATTTTGACGGCGCGGGGCGCTCCCGGTTGGACAGTTGCGCGGGGGCAGAGTGACCTCGCGGGTGCCCTCCGGGAACTACGTCCATCTTCCATATGTAATATACATTTAATCGTGTAAACCCGGGCGTTGCCCGGGTCATTCGTCTACAAATTCGTAGTAGTTCACTAATTCAAACCAAAATTTCCATACATATGTAAAAGAATACTGGGCAGACGATAGGCTATTTTAAAAATTTTGCTGTATCATGTTTGATTATCAGATACAAAATTATATCGGGAAAAACTCCAAAAAACAGAGACCACGGGCCAAACAGGGTACATTTAATAGGGTAAAACCCGGGCGTTGCCCGGGTCATTCGGCTAGTAAATATATAAAAATATCACATCTCCCGGTAAAATAGACGCTAAAAATAAGTGCCATCTATTGACCGTATCCGCAAACTAGCGGACCCAGGCCGGCGACAAACCCAGGACACCAGCTTTGGAAAACTGAGAAGCGTTCATTTAGAGACCAGTTTACCAAAACTGGTGTGGCTGTATAACCGACCTTAGTCTACTAGTTTGCGGAGACCTTCAATTTGCCGGGAGAGGCGAATTTTATTTTTACAGATCAAGTACCTCCCGGATAATTGTCAACCTATATAAATCGTTCAACCTGGGAAAACCGTACATTCTCTCTCCATTCGCTGATTATTTAAATAAAAAGTTTTGACCAAATGAGGTTTAGTCTCAAGAGTGATCACATGTAACTTTTTTTCTATTAAGAAATTTGAGGAAAGACGAAGAGAGTTCTTCTTGTGAATATAAAAATGTATTTTAAAGGTTTTAAGCTAAGAAGAACAGCTTCATTCTTCCGGTAGAGGGCATTTTACATAGTGTGGATGCTGCTAGTCCAGCTCATCGATAGTAGGCCCTCCAGTGTCAGAGGATTGGTGGATCCTGGTCATGATGGGAGCACACAGCGCCTCCAGCTCTTTCTGCTTGTTGTCAAACTCGGCCTTCTCCGCCATCTGGTTGTCTTCCAGCCACCGGACCACAACCTCCAGGTGTTCCTGGATCTTCTTGCGTTCTTCTTCCTTCACTTTGTTCTTGACGCTCTCGTCCTCCATGCTGGCCTTGAGACTGAACACATAGCTCTCCAGTGCGTTTTTTGAAGCTATTCTCTCTCTTTGACGATCGTCTTCTTCCCTGTATCTCTCCGCATCCTGCACCATGCGGTCAATGTCTTCTTTCGTCAGCCGGCCCTTGTCGTTGGTGATAGTAATCTTGTTCTCCTTCCCCGTGCTCTTGTCCACCGCTGAGACATTGAGGATGCCGTTGGCGTCGATGTCGAATGTCACCTCAATTTGAGGGATGCCACGAGGGGCCGGTGGAATACCTTCCAGGTCAAATCTGCCCAGGAGGTTGTTGTCTTTTGTCATGGTACGTTCGCCTTCATACACTTGGATCAGGACTCCGGGCTGGTTATCCTTGAATGTGGTGAAGGTCTGTGTCTGGCGGGTGGGTATGGTGCTGTTGCGCTTGATGATGGCGGCCATCACCCCGCCGGCTGTCTCGATGCCAAGCGACAACGGGGTGACGTCCAGTAGCAGCAGATCTTGCACCTGCTCGGACTTATCACCGTTCAGGATTGCTGCTTGCACTGCGGCTCCATAGGCCACCGCTTCATCGGGGTTTATGCTCTTGTTTAGATCTTTACCGTTGAAGAAATCTTGAAGAAGCCGTTGGATCTTTGGAATGCGTGTTGAACCACCTACTAGAACAATCTCCTGTACCAGAGATTTGTCCATTTTGGCATCTCGGAGCGCCTTCTCTACTGGCTCCAGAGTACCTCGGAAGAGGTCTGAATTCAGCTCCTCAAATCGAGCCCTGGTTATGGTAGAATAAAAATCCAAGCCTTCGAAAAGTGAATCAATTTCTATGCTTGCTTGAGTGCTAGATGAAAGAGTACGTTTGGCCCTCTCACAGGCTGTTCTCAATCTCCTCACGGCTCTCTTGTTGGCGCTCAGGTCCTTCTTAAATTTCCTCTTGAACTCCTGGGAGAAATGAGTTACCATTCGATTGTCGAAATCTTCTCCTCCCAGGTGGGTATCTCCAGCGGTCGACTTTACTTCAAAAATGCCTTCCTCAATGGTCAAGATGGAAACATCAAACGTGCCTCCTCCAAGGTCAAAGATAAGGACGTTCTTCTCGCCACTGTCTTTCTTATCGAGGCCGTAAGCGATGGCGGCGGCCGTGGGCTCGTTGATGATGCGCAGCACGTTCAGGCCCGAGATGGTCCCCGCGTCTTTGGTGGCCTGGCGCTGGGAGTCGTTGAAGTAGGCCGGCACGGTGATGACAGCGTTGGTGACATTCTTGCCCAGGTAGGCCTCGGCCGTCTCCTTCATCTTGGTGAGGACCATTGACGATATCTCTTCCGGGAAAAATGTCTTTTTATCACCCTTGTACATGACCGCTATCCTGGGCTTGCCGTCATCGCTGAAGACCGTGAAGGGCAAGTATTTCATGTCGGACTGTACGGAAGGATCGTCGAACCTGCGACCAATTAGTCTCTTGGCGTCGAACACCGTGTTGCTGGGGTTCATGGCGACTTGGCTCTTGGCGGCGTCCCCGATGAGTCGCTCGGTTTCGGTAAAGGCGACGTAGCTGGGAGTGGTGCGGTTGCCCTGGTCGTTGGCGATGATCTCCACCTTCCCGTGCTGGAAGACGCCGACGCAGGAGTACGTTGTGCCAAGATCGATCCCGATGGCGGGAACCTTTGCCATCCTCCTGCGCTACAAGGTCAGGAGATCAACAGCCACAACCCCTCCGGATTTTTAAAGCCCCGCGGGGTCAGCCGCCATGGGTGGAGCGACTCCCTCGAGCGGCGCCATCCACGCGGCCCTACTGTGCGAGGCACCCTTCTCGATGCCTTTACAAATTACAATAGGGGGCGTAGACAGGTCACTACATTAGTTTCTGGCAAAACATGTTTTATTAAAGCTATGTAACACTGATTTTCAAATGATTTATAAATATTCTCCATATCTTTTCAGATTTATATTCGTCTAAGCTTGAAAAGCTTGAAAGCTGCTAACAAGTCATTTAGGCCTATAAGGGTCTCTGAGCAATATTCACCGCTGCTGAACATGTTACCCTAGTGGCAACGTTTAGTTCAGGTAAATCTGGTGTGCCAAGACTAGTGTGTGCCTTCTCCAAGATATCCATAGCCTACTGGTAGAGAAGAGAGAGCAAGACGTTGCCGTGCTCCACCATATTGCGGCAGTTTCAAAAACCTTTATAATACAACGGAAAACCAGGGGACTAGATGTGGTAGAAATGGAAAACGGAAATATCTTTAAAAGTCCAAAGTTTTAATTGCAGTATTGTTTCAAGGCATTGTCGTGGTAAAAATAATATGATACGCGTGTTCCGACCTTTTTGGCAAAACTATTTGTTCGACTGACCTTTCAGGTTTAGATTGAAGGTTCATATCAGGAATCTATATCAACTTCAGTTTCGGGATTCAAGTGTTACAGCCAAGATTCATCATCAGTACGACGTTGATAACCGTTTACATGTTCGTCCTATTTTGCAACATCGACACGTATCTGAGCACACCTTAACTACTGGGGTGCATATAGAGAAGCATGCCTAATGGCAGTAAAATGATGATCGATTCCTTATAGTACAATCTCTACGCATCTGCGCGACACTCGCTGACAATGGAGTTGTACACCAAAAAGGAAGCATGCTACGAACGCCAAAATTTGAAGGATAAAGTTAATTCTTAAATGATCCCGGTTTGTTGCGAATGCTCAAGAGTCAAGACTGAACACTCGAAGGCGGCGCAGAGAGTTATAGATGTTAGCTATTATAAAGCTCATATTGGATGACCCACACACATTGAAGCAAAAATAGAAGCTAATAAAATTATGAAAAATAAAGTTAACAAAATTGCAAGGTATAGACGCATCAGGAAACTTTATTCCCAGTTAACGGAGTTTGACAGAGGCCTCATGATCTGTCTGAAAACAGTAGAGCTGGTCAAATCGCTGAAGGGTATGTTAGGCCAATCGTTCTGACTTCACCATCCGGTGTCCGGGCAGTGGAGATCCACAATCACGGCTCAGTACCTACTGGAGGAACGACAAGAGGAGAGAATCACAGAAGCGCGAGCTAGATCCTACACAGTCCTCCGTATAGAGTGAATTTGGGGCTCCAGGAGACAAATATGTAATCCCAGCGCTATTCGCTGACATCTACAGCCCAACACAAGAATTCCAGTGGCATTAAGCCATCGCCATTGAATGGTGACGAGTGGTTTTTAGTGATTGATGTCGCTTTGTGCTGAGGTTAGATGATCATCGCATCCGGATTTGGAGACCTCCAGGTAATTGGCACGATTCGCTGTCGATTGTCACGCTTCACGAACTGCAGCTGTCG
The DNA here is from genome assembly GCA_030710605.1 of Cordylochernes scorpioides. Classification (NCBI taxonomy): domain Eukaryota; kingdom Metazoa; phylum Arthropoda; class Arachnida; order Pseudoscorpiones; family Chernetidae; genus Cordylochernes; species Cordylochernes scorpioides. The sequence goes on along the minus strand of CP092865.1, from coordinate 165,877,095 downwards.
TGTTATGGGGTGGGTGCCAGCATCTACCATTGTCTCAAGTAGCGGCACATTAGCGGGACAACGCTACGTTCCATAGCCGCCTCTCGCAAAGGTTTCTCTTGACGTCCTTCCTAATGTTCAGTCTCTTCCATCCGTTCCTCGAATCTGTCTCCTATTGAGACATTGTGATACGCTAGTTGCCGCAGTGCCACAATATTGAGGATTTGGTCGCTCCATCTAATATTTGTAAATTTGAACCCACAGGGCCTAATACCTCTCTTTTATTCCTGGCCTGACCTGGTTACTTCTTACATCGAAGTAAAAGGTGGTCCTATTTACTATTATCATGACACATGTGGATAAAAATGTCAACCTGTACTTGTAGAAAAGCTTCGATTCTTCAATAATAGGTTAGTTTCAACAATAGGAGTAAATGCTTACAGCACGGTTTGTCTCTACATCAACCCTCGGGTAATCAATCCATTCTTATTCTTTATCTATCAGCTAGTTCCCAAACACCGTATCAGTGATATGATTCAAGATAGACTCGTTGTACTGAGTGAAAACCAATTCATAAATACATTAAACACTTCGTGAAAAGAGAATTTAAAAGAAGCACATAGTCAATTTTATCGAGTAGATTTATCGCCTGTTTAAATAAAAAAGAAGGACATGGAACACCTATTGCAATCATCTTATATGAGAAATGTCTCCTTATATCCAGTATGGATTAATAGGGAGATTTTTATATTCCATATACAACTCTTTCTGAAGATAGAAGTTGCCTGGCCGGCATTCATATTTCTATAGAAGAGCGGCTAATGAGAACAATGAGGAACAAATTGGACAGATGGGCTCCTAGAAGGTCGATCCTAAAGGAGTATGCAACTGCCAAATGCTTTATTTTTATTTACTTCTCCTTGACGAAGACAAAATATTTTTGTTGAAGCGTTGAGTAAAATAAAACACTCTAAGTGGCCGAAGTGTCTATTTTTCATAGAAAATCTCTTTCTGAGTTAGGGAGATATTGAAAAGATCCGGCTCATCAGTGGTGAACCTTCCCAACGGTTTAACCTACCAGACCTCCTTAATATCGTGTTGAACTGTTCTGCTTGTATAACCAGGAATTCCCGGTTTACATTTACAGAGGCTGTGGACATAAACTTAGAGAGAACAGTAGAAATATTGGTAGATATAACTACATGTATCGAGTCTAGCTGTTTTGTAAACAATACACAAATAAGCCTATTAGGCGTCAATTAAACATAATGGATTATGAAAATTCGAAACTATTATAGACGCGTATGATTATCTTGCAATGTGCAATTCTTGTGCAAAGGCGCACTGATGAGCCAGACCCTCCCATTAATATTTCAATTGCAGTAAGGACAGTAGAAATTGTTTTATTTTTAGAAGAATCATACGAGTCTATAATAGTTTCGAATTTTCATAACAGATGGCGCCCTAATGTATCATAATAATGGGTTATTTCAACTAAAGATAAACCCAATGTTGAAAATGGAATTTAACTTGGTCAAATATAAAATAATTACAAAATATTCTGATGTGCTTGCCTGTGTAATCTATTGGAAAAATATAAAACGATAGTATTTAAATAAATCAATCTATCACCACGTACAGGTTTCAGGCCGTTGGCCCTTCTCAGCGTGGCGGTATCTCAACGGCCAAACTTGGTGGGGAAGATTTGAGATGAGAAAGGTCCTAATTTCTAATCTCGAGCTTTCCTATAGAAGCTGAGGTCAAAAAACGGATTTTCAAATCAATTTAATATTTCCTTAATTTATCGAATAATTCAACACGTTTCTGGAGATGAGTTTCTTTTCATTTCATTGAAATCTTTCGGGCATTTCCACCCATGTACAGAAGTACGAAATCAATAATAATGTGAAACGCCGTAAGATACAAACTACATTTTTTAGTACCTAACGGGTTTTTACTGCTTGCTCAAAATGTTCCAACTTCACTGCAACTCCAGCACATATCCTGGACTGTATTGGATCTAAGAAGGAAGAACTATACAAGAACCCAAAACTTTAGTAGAAAAAATTATTGCTTTCAACCTTCATGACCTGGTCTAATCTTATCCATGGAATAATAATAAAGTATCTAACGGCGTTTCATTATTGTTCATTTTGTACTACTGTTGAAGGGGCGGAAATGCCTGAAAACTTGAGATTGCAATAAAAAATGAAAAGAAACCAGAAAGCGCTGTTGCATTATTTAATTCACATACAGGAGATTCACATCTATTTCATTTCCTTAATTTCAAGGCAACATTTTTATATAAATAACGTCATTTTGCGAGCTAAAAACGCTGATAAAGAAGAGGACCAAATGGATCTTTTAATCAGGACGGAGGAGCTAATTGTGGGCCGGTGTGGGAACTTCCCTGGAGACGTCCATTCAGATGGCCATCTGGCCGAGCGGAGTTTTTGTCCTACACTTCCTCTCTCTAATTGAACAGCTCAGGTATTTACTGCCTACTCGCTCATAACTCTTTTTATCCAAGTTTGTTTCACTCGACAGCCTGGACTTTGACATTCTTTTCAAGCGTGCTTAATGGCTCTTCAACCTAACAACTTACATCACTGATAAGGGCCAATAGCCTGAAAACAATATGATTCAAGAAAAGAGATTGGCCAAACTGATATAAGACATTGTTCCATCAGAAATATTCAAATGCACGAGGTGTCCTTTCATTTTTGTTGTTATCTTGTCCAATAAAGAGCCTCAGATGTCTCCATGCATCTCTATCACAGTAGTCGCAATGTCCTCTTTCTTGGGTGTGTAAAGTTGCTGTTCTGGGTTCATGTCAAATTTCTGAAAGGCCTTTGCTGGATATGAGAATATGTGGGTAGGTGTTAGTTCCACACCAGGACAATTGTTACATGTCCCATAGGTTCTTATGCCATCTGGGTGTATTTCCATCCCTTTGTAGTGTTTCATTCTTAGTGTTGTTATTTCTTTTGTAATTATTCTCTCAAAGTTTATTATAAATTCGAACTCTCTCTCTCTTTCCTTATCTTTTGTTGAATTATCTTGGATTTTTCCAAAGCATCAACATCAAATACCGACATTTATTCTTTCCTTTGGCTCAACTTTATGGCTTCCTTTGCTAATTTATCTACTATCTCATTACCCCCGATTTCAACATGGGCAGGAATCCATTATAGAATTCAGTTCTTCTCTAATGGTTCCAGTTGGTTTAGTAACGAGTGTTCTTTCATTATTTTTAACAGATTACGTTTGTTTTGGTTGACAATCCGCCCGTATTTCTTCATGTAGCTGTGAACATACAGCAATAAGAGGACGTTAGGAATGTGTGAAGGAAGATTAGTTCGGTTTTCAAATCTTGCAACATCTAATCACTCAATCTTGGAACACCTATATGCTTTGCAGCATCAATATTCCGAAACATTGAAGTATTAAACATTCACCAATGATTTTTGAGTACAAAGGTTCTTGGCCTTAGAGTGATGTAACTGCAGTCGTCATGTTTTGTATCCGTACTAGAGAGGCAGTCGTCGAAATATTGTTTGGTGCCCCAATTAGAGAAAATGAAAAAGTTATTATTCTCTAAGAGATTCCCTGTAGGGAAATCTGATTTATTATTAGTAAAACTTCTTAAAATATTTGCGTTTGTGAAATTTTGCCGTAAAATTGAACTCAACCTTATATTGTATAGATGCTACTTCAATAAATTAAAACAAAATAAGGAAATTTTAGACTTCTAAACCGATTTTTGGGAGGACAAACGATGATTGAATGGCCCACATTGAAGTCTTCGGCGCACATTTTCGTTGCTAAGATTTCGTCCTCTCTCACACTAAAAAAGGTGCCTGAAATTCGGAAGTTGATGAACAACCTCTGGAGGTAAGGAAGGACAACTGGCTTCAACACCTCGGAGATGTAGCGTTGGCTGTTTAAATTACCGGCAATCCGTACTAGAGGAGTGTGAGACTGATATCCAATACCGCCCCATACCATAATACCCGGTGCAGTACCAGTGTGGCGGTGCATAACGCAGCTGTTCAGCATCCTCTCTCCACAGTGTCTCCAGACTCGAATCCGATCATCGTCGTGTTGCAGACAGAAGCTTGACACGTCAGTAAAGACAATTTCATTCCAATCTGCCATCCACATCCTTCTTTCATCGCATCATTGGTGGGAGAGAAGTCTGTGATTCTGCGTCAAGGGTAGACGAAGCAATGGACGTCTTGCGGACAGACCATTCTGCTGTAAACGGCGTCGAAAGGTACGCGAAGACACTAGATGATGCGTTACAGACTGAATGTGCTGTGCCACGGTTCGTGCTGTGACTGAGCGATCTGTCACTGCCATGCGCACAATTTGCCTGTCAGCACGTGAAGTGGTGCACTGAGGTGGATGCGATCGAACCCGTCGGTCCTTCATTCCTTCCTGCATCCAACGATCACATATCCGCATTACAGTTATTTGGTTTCGTCCAACACTACTACCGATTTCCCTGTAAGATAAGTCACAATCTCGGTAGGCCACTTTCCTTCCTCTGTCGAACTCGGATACTTGATCAAAAGATGATCGCTGATTTCTACGAGGCATAATTGAACTTTTTTTTTTTTAAACAAGAAAAACAAAATTGCGAACTTGAAATCGTCGAAATCTCTACGCCTTAAATAGTGCTTTGAAGTGGAGCCACAAGCGCGCGTTATGGGCGTCTGCGCTGAAATTCTAATCATTTGCATATCTCACCTCCGCTAATGCATGTTGTAAATTTCATGTTATTTGCATGCTTCTTTCAGGGTGTTGAATTTACGGTGGACAGCAGTTTTATAAATTTAGAATTTGACAACACGAACAATATGGCATTGGGGCACCATCTGTTTATAGGAAAAACACTATTTATTGCGAATTTATTTTTCTTTTCAAACAAAAAAAATTCTTGCTGTCCTTTTTGTGATCTAAAATATTGAGATGGCTTGGCTCTCATCAGTGGTGAAGCAGGCTCTGCTAATATTTTCACTCGCAGTAAGAAGCTGATTTAGTATGAAAACCGCAACTTGAAATTTTCTTTTATAAATTTCGATCTATTAAAAAAATCGACTGCTTGTGAGTGTTAGCCTTTACTCAGGCGACCACCACATCTGCGTATTGATTAAGGAGCTTTTCCTGGAAGCCTGTAACATGATTGTGTGTAATCCAACATTTATTCACCCTGTGATTCAATCTGTATTGTTGTAAATCATTTTATTCCCGATCAAAAGTTGTGGCCCACTGTACGTATTACATTCCAAACACGATGTCATCTATCTCTGTCTTGAGCTCGATGTACCATCTCGGTGACCGTTAAGCCAGTGAGTTCCTTTAATTGTCCCACGAATCGTGTCGGCGGGCGTCCAGGTATGTATCGCCCAGATGTCTTTCCAGTCAGTATGGTGTACTCCATCCCCATTCTTTACATGATGTAATCGCGCGATTTGCATTGTATTTGTACTGAATTTGAGGGTATCTCAATGGAATTAAACGTTGATACTTTGTCAAAATTCACTTTGTATATAGATGGTCTTTTATATTTTGAATACATTATGTAATAAAGAATGCCGTTACCTGGGGCTAGTCAACTCCTATGCTGGCACGTCTGGCAGTGAAAGGGTTAAAACACTAAATTGCTGACGATCAACTACATGGTTATCCCAAAAGTTCGCAAACACTTGCAAGATTTGAAATACCAGTATTATTCGCCATAATATTATCCACCGTTATGTATAATGTCTTGGTATTATGTATAAAGTAATTGTATTATGTATTATTGTATATTCGCCGTAATAATATTATTCGCCAAGTAATTAAAAAAAAAAAACATTTTAAGAAAAACACGGACTTTTGAGACAACCTTATATTAATGACTTTTCTTAAATGTTTGGAGACGTTCAAACTCGGGACTCTTCAGATTAACATAGAAGACACTGCTTCGTTATTATGACCATATGTCCAAGAATTATTTTTTGCTTATTCCTAGTACACGTGGTACAGGCCATGATAATCACGGTGGGTAGAAGTAGGCAACTGATTTTACTGTAAGTACACCACATGTATACACATGTGAAAAGAAGTTCGACTTTGCACTTACAAATATGCCAGAGCCCCGTTTGGTTACTTGCACTCGCTGGTAGGGTTGAACTTTTGCATGAAACTTAATGGAATGTTTTATATGTATATAAGATATGAAAGCATTAAAGCACGAAACGTTTCTTTTAAACCTAAAATAAAAACTTATACCATCCTTACTGCGATGAAAAAAATATTGGGGGGGGCTTGGATCATCAATGTTGAACCCTCCCAGAGATTCCACCAATTTAATCTACCAGACCGCTTCTTAGAGTTCTGATACTGTATTGAATCATTCTGTTTATATATGCTACACTGAAAGGTCTTAGAAATACTTTTTAATTAAACTATGGACATATGGTTTTAGGACGGCAGAATTACATATAAATATTTGCATCGAGCAATGCTCTTCCACAAACAATAAGGACAAGGCCAGTTAAGTATAATGTTTTATATTATTATGCATTAGCGCGCCATCTGTTATTAAAATTCGAAACTATTATAGACGCGTATGATTTTTTAAAATAAACAATTTCTACTGCCTTACTGCAATGGAAAAAAAAATTAATGGGAGGGTCTGGCTCATCAGTGGTTAACCCTCATAGCGGTTTCGTCAGTTTTATTTACCATTTTTCCATTGTAGTAAGGGCAGTAGAAATTGTTTATTTTTGAAAAGAATCATAAGAATCTATAATAGTTTCGAATTTTGATAATGTTTTATATCTTGCCTTTAGTACGGTGTGTTTTTCTATAGACAGAGCAGGTTGGGGCAGAAATAAAAGGTGAGAGCTGTGATTCCAGGTTTTATACCTCTCCAAATTATTATTGATACAAACTAAATGGTTTACAATACATATATTTTAATTATTAATACTAGTTCGTAGACCTTTAATTGAAAATGGCTCAACAATGGGAAACCCTCCCAACGGTTTCATATTTTAATCTCCAGATCAGGGGGTCGGTGGAGGGATGGTCTAAACCGTTGGTTTTTATTGATTTTGTTTAGAAATTTTGATGAAACTGATTCCAAGAATTATAATCAAACATTATATTTATTGATTTACAAGAGAGAAAACAAATATAGAAGAGAAACTAATATTGAAACAAAAGAAGTTTTTTTTTCGTTACGGTTACCGCCTGTGAACTTGCACACACTCTGTGGTAACAATTAATTAATATATACAGTTACGAGCGTCATCATCTCTGTCACCGTTTGCTTTTTTTTTTTTTGGAATGGCGCTCTCCTATTGGTTGGCTACGATGGCGCCGCCACTACGCGAGACACTTTGTTTTTTTACTTTGGCCCCCCCCCCCCACACTCGCTTTTTGGTTTTTGTAACTATTGTGTTGGAGCGGGTCGCTCCTTAAACAAATGCATATATTTGTTAATAACTAAATGGAATCCTCTCTTTCTTTTTCCCAGTAAGAGACGCCTACGGAAGCCAACAGTACATAGACAGATAAAGCACATAGACTATAGTTATTAACTAACATATGCATTTATATAAGGCGCCAATTTATAATAGTAACAAATAGTATTTGAATCAAAACATTCAATCTGGTAAAACACGGGCGTTGCCCGGGTCATTCGGCTAGTGGAATATATATACAACAGTTCTCGACCGCTATAAGACCCAGGGTCGAACCCGCATTGGATACGTTTTCTAATTTTAAAAAGGCTCCAATGGCCCCCGATTTTTGTAAAAGTCCAACCTCACCAGCGAGTGCAAGTAAAAACAAACGTGGTTCTGACACATTTGTAAGTGCAAAATCGAACTGCTTTTCACATGTGTATACATGTGGTGCACTCACAGAAAAGCAGTCGCCAACTTCTACCCACCATGATTATCATGGCCTGTACCACGTGTACTAGGGGTAATTTGAGAAAATCTCCAGATCACTTTAATATTGTATTAGACTGAATTGATATATACCTTGCATTTGCTATTGAGTTCAGTAAAATAGTGTTTTGAAAGAACTATGAAGATATGTTTATAGGAATGTGCAAATTTATGCAAATTCAAGATTTAATGCATCGAGCAAGACTTTTCCGACAAAATCACAAAATGTTGGCAACATTTGAATATCCTCATTAACTTAACAACCTCTCTATTACTGAAAATTATAAATTTATTTAAAGTGCTATTTTTAAAACATATATTGTAACGTTTCCTATTTTAGAAATAAGGGATAGTCACAATACTTTGTGTTTTAATATTTAATTACAACAAGGTTAACTCTAATATATAAACAAAAAGAAATAACTTGTGCAAATTAAAAAAAAAAAAAAGTACAGTGCTGCCGACAGCCTAACTATAAATAAAAATCAAAGAATAATTAAATATTTAACATCAATAAATACAAAGAATGTTACATAAATAAAATCTTATTTTTATGGCCCTTATATTTCAATGATTAAAAATTGAAAAGAGTGAAGGTATAATTCATTAATTTATTTTTAAATTTTTACTCATTGCAATATAAAGGGCTGCATAAATAGAGTATAAATATATGTTTTTGAAATTAGAGCTTAAAATTTCTTACTTATTTTCAACCATAGAGTGTAATAAGTTATTATTTTTAACTTTATTTATATGACTTATCAGGTGAAGATATGTATTCCTTACGACAAAGGACAAGTGAGCTTTATGGAAACATGAGAAATGAAATCATTGAAGCGCGAATGTTTCCTTTACACATAACAAGTCCAACCTTTCCTCTACGTGGCGGGCAGGAGAAACAGCCCAAGTAATTCGGGACTGCCCTGTAGGGCGAAGTACGGTGTTGTGAGCCCCGAGCTACTACGGTAACCGTGAACAGGGAACTCTGAAATGTGGCTGACTAACGGGGCAATGGAACCGCCCCCTTTCCATTGTGGACAAGACACCACCACCACACATAAAACAAACTTTTACTGTCCTTAATGCGGTGAAAAAATATTGGGATCGCAGTAAGGACAGGAGAAGTTTTGTTTTTAATGTAAAAAAAACCATACTTAAATGGTTTAATTTCTTATATAGATGGTGAGTTATTTCCTTATTATAATTAATGAGAAATATCGGACATTCAGAGGCAAAATACTCTTTTGACCAATTTGGGAAAAATTGAATTTGTTCCTTGTGAAATCTCATGCAATCGAAGCCGTCTTGGAGTTTTAAGACAATCGGAACTTATGACTGTCAGCCTTTGTACTCGTTAACAAACCGATCAGATTCTTCAGCCGTCTAACACTTGCCTAACTCCAATGTAATATTAAGAGTTGGTGATGAGTGGTTAAAACCCTCGATTCCCGACAGCCATGAACAGGGATCTATACCCGCGTTGGACACTTTGTTTTAATATACGAATAACCCTCACATATTATTCATTGTTGCAAACATTATAAACTAGTTTGCTCTTTTTGAGCGGCACCTAATAAAGTGATATTGGAACCAGGACTTCAATTTAACCAAGTAGAGAAGTTTTTTTAAAGTTCTCAGAGTAACCATAAACATAAACGAAGGATCTTTACAATTAAAAAAAAAAAAAAAACGTTTTGTTATAAAAAGTAAAAATTCGTTTGCCAAAGAGTTTCTTCTTTTTTTTTTTTAGACGAACCTTCGAGTATTTCTGCTCTTCTGCCGGAGTAGAATGAGAACTCTTTTTAACTCCGGTATAGGACAGAAATACTTGAAATCTCGGCTAAATAAAAAAGCTTTCAAGAAACTCTTCAGCTCATGATTTTATACTTTTTATAATATACTGCTCCAACTTACATTCAACTTACAAACTTATACTACCTGCACGAAATGTCAAGTTTTCGCCCGAATGCATCGTGCAATGCGGAAGCTCAAACAAACAAGATATATATAATAACTAAGTCATCCATAGACTGAAGGAACATGGTCTGCACGAGCTGACATAGCCAAGCTAATGCCTGGCTGAGACATCAGCCAAATCATCACTTCAATCAGAGCTGAGGAGCTATCTCGCAAGCCCAATCTACGAAAAAAACAACAAAAATTATAAAAATGGTTTCTCCCGAGTTGTGCTCCACAACAAGAAGTCTCTAATCTATTCCTTCCCCTAATCAATTACAGCGAGAAATAATCGAGTACACTTCCTCAGCCACTAGGGCGTGAAACGAACTGTTTCTTCCACAGGGGAACCTGAGTTTATTTAAATTAACACCAATTCCGAGCGAGGAGGGAAAAAATGGGATTCAATTTTCTGCAGAGCTACCTTTGAAACAATCTTTTTGCTAATTTCTTTTCCAAAAATTGCCTGTAATTGCCCTGGCGGAGGCCCTTCTGACAAACTCATTACCATAAAGTCCCGGCTCCTCCATTATCACAGCGCCACGCTCCAGGGCTTGCTGCCCCTGCTAATCCCTTTATTCTAACTCCCCTGCCCCTCGACTAATACAGACTTCATTGCAGGGGCCGAGTTGGACATGTGGGGTGAAGTCAGGGACCAGACGAGCCTGTTTAAATCTCCCCCTTTTTCTCTCCCTGCCCTTTAAAATTCCCATCTCCTATGATTAAAAAAAAGCCCATCACTTGCTCAATCAGATATCATTGCCTGCCCCCACTAATCTTTCCCCCTTCCTGTCATTTGCCCTATCTGGGAGCCATCTTTGTAATTAGAGGTCGGGCAGAAGGTGTCGTGCCTCGGCTTTCACACCTTTCTCTTTGTCTGAACCAACACAATAGCAAAGGAAATACTCATGTTTTATTAATACTATGGCACACATAAATGCAATCTTTCCACGTTAAATATAACCCTGGATGGAATCGCCTTCATGGATCTATGCACGAGGATAGTTTGACTGCTCTTTAACTCTTTATTAAAATATAACATCATACCATTTCATAACTTTCGTACTATAAAATGACGATAATCTCTGCTATAACGTCTATGCAACTAAATACATTTCTCTGTTGAAATAACTATTTCTTATTCTTCTCAGCACAAACTAAACTATTGCACTTAAAGACAATCTTTCCACGTTAAATATTACCTTTGTTTTTAAGTAGAATCTACTTCGCGACTCTATATAGCTCTAATCACATAAAAATATTTTTGAATGCTCTTCAATTCTATTAAAATCAAATTTGACTTTATATCATTCTCCTAAGTTTTATTACAGAAAAACCTCCATGAGAAGACACTCTCACTAGAGGGCACCTCTCTATAAAGAACAGTTTTTATTTTCAAAATTACCATTTTTACTATTTAAGAACTCTCCAGTAAGAGGACAACTCTCTCTAAATAACACTTTGGCTCTGCAATTAGGTGTCCTTTACAGGGAAGTTCTACTGTATTGCGAAACTAATCCCTTATAAAACTTCATCACCGGATATTCTTTGTGGAAAATGATGATTGTGTTAATTAATTGTTCGTCTGAAGAAATTTTGATGATATGCGCGCGCCGCCTATAGCCATCTTCTTTTGCATGTATATGACATTGTGTAATAGGTAACACAAGAATTAATATTTATAAGAAAGGAGAAATATATTTTGAAATACTTCTGTGATTAAAGAATTCTTTCTTACTTGCCTAAGCAACCTAACCTATGGCACATAAAGATAATGTTTCCAAGCTGAAGTTGATAAAGCTACTTATTGCTAAATTCTTTAGCTATTAGATTCGTTTTGCAATTCTAATCGTTATATAAATATATTGTTCTTTTTTTTGATAGATTCATTGGCGATTTCAAGGATCTAGACACATAAAAAACGCTATTTCTTTGCTGCTCGTTTATTAAAAGTTTAACATCATAAGATTATATAACGTAGACAAAATTAGTAAAGACAAACCTCAGGTGACATAGCAATTTATTTAGAGCAAGCACAGACTAAAAGATTAAAATATAAGAGAGGGAATGAGAGGGAAGTTTATAGAAAATCAAAAATTAAACATCAAAATCAATAATCTGTAAATAAAATAATATTTCGCTACAATATTCTTCAGTTTTAGTATTGGAAAACGAATAAAATCTCTGTTAACTTCTACTACTGTGATTAAAGAATCCATTCCTCTCTCTCTCTCTCTCTGAGAACTCTTGCAGTATATTTATCAAATGAAAACATTAAGACGAGAATGTTTCTTTTCACAAATAAATCAAACTTCTACTGTCCTTACTGCGGTGGAAAAAAATATTGGGAGGGCTTTGGCTCATCAGCTCCCAGCGGTTTCGCCAATTTAATCTACCAGACCGCTTCTTTAGAGCTCTAATACTGTATTGATTCATTCTGTTTCTATATACTACACTGAAGGTGGATTATAAAAGCAGAATGAACCAACACTGTATTAGAGCTCTAAGAAGCGGTCTGGTGGATTAAATTGGCAAAACCGCTGGGAGAGTTCACCACTGATGAACCAAACCCTCCCAATATTTACACGGCAGTAAGGACAGTAGAAGTTTGATTTATTTTTGAAAAGAAACATTCTCGTCTTAATGTTTTCATTTGTTATATAGATGGAGCGTTATTGCTTTGTATTAATATATATATTTATTAATTATTTTATATATTTACATCTATTTATATTCAAATAGTTATCATATTTAATCTTAATTAATCAACATTGTACATACAGTTAAACCTGTCTATAGCGCCCCCTCTTAAGACTCACCAAAATAGGGTGCTATAGAGAGGGGGTGCTATAGACAGGTTTAACTGTATAGCTTAACCATATATGAACGATTAATAAAAGTAGTTTCAATCCCAATCTCTCTCTTGGACTCAGCCACATAGAATAAGCTCCAAGTTAAGGAAACAGTCAAAAATCAAGAAATATTCGGCAGATTGATCCAATTGATATGCGCCAGACCCTCAGAACTTGCCCTGGAGCCTGGCTGTACGTGAGAGGGAACAAGAGTTCAGGTAGGACAGGCACCAATTAACTCTCTGCATTTGCTAATATCCTATCTAAATCACATTTTGTTTTATATGGATTCTATATAATAGACATTTTCCCTATTTTTTAATACTTCTGGAATAGAGAAATATATGTGAAAAAATAGCAGAAAAAATAAAAAGGTCAGGTGTTGATCTTAAAAATAAAAAAGGCATATCCTGAACAGGAGCACATGTGCTTTTCATATCTCAGAGCGCTATCTGGTGTAATTCTATTATTATTTTACATTTTAAGCGTATTTACGCATGTTTGGCCTTAAATACCCATTCCTTGGTTTCTCAAAAGGCCTCTGGGACCAAAAATATTTTTGGTCGCAGTGGTATAGCCTACTCCACGCTGACGAGCGCCAACAGCGTGAAACGCGTTCGTGGATGGCTTTTCTTGATTTATCCAGAAATTCGGTTGGCCAAATATCAGGCTAAATCAATGTTTAATTGATTTCTGTTCCACCAGATGGCGCTCTGCCTTCTGTAAAGCACATGTGCTCCTGGTCAGGATATGCCATTTTTATTTTTAAGAGAAATATATTGCATAGAGATGCGGGAGGATGAAATTTATGTACAAAAAGAGGCACTTCTCCCTTTAATTGTGCATCATAACGATCCACTGTGCATCGTCCTAGTAAATAACCTTACTAGCGATGATAAAGAATGAACCACAACACACCAGTTTTGACAAATTCAGACAAAGTGCCAACCTGTATACCATGGTTTCAGACTTTGGCCCTCATTCGGCCCAGCCATTTCACCAGATTAAACACCTGTTTGGTAATTTCGACCGATATCATAGCCTCTCTGGTAGGATGTTATGAAATAGAAACTGCCCCCGTACTGATAAGGCCAAAGCTCAAAACCATGATATACAATTTGGCTTTTTGTCTGAATATTTTCTAAAATTTATGCTGTGGATTGTTCTTTAAAAACTAGTAACGTTTTTACTGGAGTGATAAACAGTGTATCGTTCTGATTCCAAAATGAAAGGAGATGTGCCTTTTTTTTTGTTTAGAGAAATATATATAAAATAAAAGGATTTAAAAGCGCGTATGTTTCTTTTTATACATAAAACGAACTTCTACTGTCCTTACTGCGATGAAAAAATATATTGGGAGGGCTTGGCTCATCAGTGGTGAACCCTCCCAGCGGTTTCGCCAATTTAATCCACCAGACCGCTTCTCAGAGCTCTAATACTGTATTGGATCATTCTGCTTTTATATGCTACACTGAAGGATGGAATCTTAGAAAAGGTTTTCAAGTAAACTATGGACATAAGCTTATAGGACAGTAGAATTACATTCAAATAGGACAGTAGAAGTTCGTTTTATGTATAAAAAGAAACATACGCGCTTTTAAATCCTTTTATTTTATTTGTATAGATGGCGCGTTATTGCTTTGTGTTAATTTATTCCTAGTTGGCCTTGTCTTTATAGTTTGCTGAAGAGCATTGCTCGAAGCAAATATTTGAATGTAATTCTACTGTCCTATAAGCTTATGTCCATAGTTTACTTGAAAACCTTTTCTAAGATTCCATCCTTCAGTGTAGCATATAAAAGCAGAATGATCCAATACAGTATTAGAGCTCTGAGAAGCGGTCTGGTGGATTAAATTGGCGAAACCGCTGGGAGGGTTCACCACTGATGAGCCAAGCCCTCTAAATATATTTTTTCATCGCAGTAAGGACAGTAGAAGTTCGTCTTATGTATAAAAAGAAACATACGCGCTTTTAAATCCTTTTATTTTATATGTATAGATGGCGCGTTATTGCTTTGAGAGAAATATATATTTAACGCGCCAAGTATGATATTGGAAATGGAGAGTGTTTGTCTAAATAGTCTTGAACAATAATGGCTCTATGAGCAGGGGCATTATCATGTAGCAATTTCCACTGTTTTGATTTAAAGAGTTGGTTTCTTTTTATCGCATCACGAAGGCGCACAAGTATTTCGTTGTATGCCTGTTTAGTATATGTCGTGTATAAGTGTACGGGGGACGTGTGTTGATGGGACATTTAGTTTTGAGACAGCATATGCTATATATGCTACAAGTCGAATGGCCCGGCTTCGCACAATTGGTTGTTTGACAGATATATATATATATATGCCTTAAGCCAGGCAGTACTTTAATCAAATTATGTTTTTCATATATATTCCTTAGAGCAAATAAAGAAATCTCTGATCAAGACTTTATATTTTCAAGATTATTATTCAACCACGACTGCACCACCATAGCTTAATCCTCAAGATAATCAAAATCAAAATAATCTACAAACAACAGAAATCTCATTCTTTTTTTATATTTATAACATATATATATTATCTTCTGTCATTGAGCAATTAGATGTATCTGAGTGAAAATAAAAGCAGCGGGGGTACCATCATATTTAGAGAAGAGGTAAAAATATAGCAAACATTTATAAAAATCGCTAATCAGCTGTTACATATTAAATCACATTAGGTTCGAAATTCTTGATGATCGTCCCCCGCCGCTTTTATTTTCACTCAGATACTTCTAATTGCTCAATGATAGAAGTTTAAAAAATATTTTATTTTTCCTTTTTGGTGTATTTAAATAAATGTTTCTAAATGTACTTTTAATTATTAATTAATTTTATTCGTTTCATGTACTCTTGTAGAGGGGCAGAAATGCCTGGAATCTTGAGATCGCATTAATAAAAATGAAATACTTATCTACAGAAATCTGCTGTGTTATTTAGTAATGTACTCCGTCAATTGCAGACATTCCCAGTTAACAAGATTGTTGTATTAGAAACTCACCACATGTTGATTTGGATCATTGGTGGTTTGTTTCATCTCCATACTTGCATTAAGGTGGGATCCCCCTAAAGGTCAGGTCAGCTTATAACATTGCTCAAGTTATTGTGGGTTCCTGGGAGGCTTTAGCTTTTGTTAAAAGCTTTTTTAAATGGCTGGTTCAACATTCCTTGATATTTATAGTCTCATCTTTTATTTTTAAAATGTTCATTGTAATTAGGACGCTTTCAAAATGGTTTCTTCTGTTCCCTTTGTGTCAGCCATATTAGTATGCAGTATTTCTTCTGTATGGGAAATCTACCCTCATCATTCAACCACCGCGTAGCAGCACGTGCAGTTTGCGAGACGTTACAAAGAGTTGTTGCATTGATGTAGATGAATATAGTATTCAGATTCAATAGACAATTGATAATTAGAGTTTTTTTTTGACATTTTGTCAATACTTGTAAAAGTGCACAGTCTTCACTATTTTAAAAAGATAATTATATACAGAGTGGCCCATAATTCCTGAATCCTTTATTTTTTAGCAAAAATTAAAAGGCAAACTAGAATAAAAATAAAATATTGTGAAGATAGAAGCTGCCAGACCGGCATTTATATTTCTCCAAATTAAAGATACCTCGGCCATAAATCTTTTTATTATCTCGACGTTTCGACAAAAATATTTTGTCCTCGTCAGGAGCAAACAAAAATTAAAACATTTGACAAATCGTTGAAAAAGAGAATATTTTTTAGCGCTTTGCCAAATGTTTTAATTTTTGTTCGCTTCTGACGAGGACAAAAGATTTTTGTCAAAACGTCGAGGTAATAAAAATATTTACTGACCGAAGTATCTTTAATTTTAAGAACTAAAATAAAATCGTTAGAGATTTATATTCTAGATTGACTTTTAATTTTTAATAAAAAAAATAAAAGGGTTTGAGACTTATAGGTCAACACTATATGAATGATACTAAGTACAATGGAAATGGCGCCTCTGCCACCGCTGTAGAGTTTTGTGGAGGACCGCCAGTGATATATTAGAGAATTATAACAAACAATATACAGGTTAGCCCAGTGAATAAAACACCAAAGTCTGGATATCCGCAGATTGTGCCGGACAAGACACGAACGTTGTCCCCTAATATCTTGTTTAAAAACTTCTGTTAAAAACTTCCAAACCTTCATATTGGATCTTCCCAAGTTTTTTTTTGTTTTTCTCCTTGCTGACATTATATATATTTCTTAAGAATTCTTTTTAAATAGTTATTTTAGCAATAAATATTCTATTCATTAAATTTCATTTGTGTCCATTAATAATTTTTCTCTATATATTTGTTAAAGTCATTTATAAAAATAATTTATTTGTAAAAATTGTTTAATTATTTATTCAGATAAATATGATTCCAAATTTAATATGTTTGGGGAATATAGGATATTTGAAAATCTTTAATCGTGATTAAAAATGATATTCGTTAAGTTCTTTTGAAAGGTTTCAATAGAGAGAAGGTGTGGATGGAAAATATATTGCAGCAAAATATTTATTGTTTATTAGTTTCTGGACTATATAAAATGTCTAACCTCTCTGTCGCCACAGCCGTTTGGAACATGACAATCGATGCTCAACCAAATATTCAATTGAATGACAGGGTAGAATATAAAATCGCTTTATGATAAATCCCTATATATATATGTCAGTTAATGTATGTATGTCTTAGATAGTAAGAAGGCATATATTGGATTGAATAAAATATCTATTTGCCAATATATGAGCTGGCTAAACGCCAACCTTTATCGAGGCATTACAATTTTCAACAACAACAAAAAATAATAATGCCTCGATAAAGGTTGGCGTTCATCCAGCCGAAATATTGCCAAATAAATATTTTATTCAATCCAATATATGCCTTTTTACTATCTAACGATTTAAGTATGGATTGCTCCATTTTCAGTATGTATGTATGTATGTTTGTCGGCTATACACGTCCACAATACGTAACTAATCTGGCTGAAAACTTTAATAATATATAGAGTTGAATCTGGAAAAACTTATAAGCAAATTTTCAGGCTTCTATCTCGAATATCCATAAAGTTATTAACATATTTTCCCTATTTCACTCGCAACCAGCGCCTCACTGCGGTAACTTCGTAATATAAAGTTGAGAAAGGATGGACCACGTGGGGCGACGGTGACCTTGAGTGACATAATAATGGGGTAATGAAGAAATCACTTGCTATCATTTTATGTATATATATATCGAATTAAAAATATATTCATATAAAAATCAAAATAATACAGATTTATAATATCGTTGTCAAAATGTACATTTATTTTTATATTTTAAAAATACATAAAACTCCGCCTTTGCCGGTCCAAGCTAGGATGAAAAAGAAGGAGGGGGAGCAGTAACAAGCTCCCTAAAAACCTGGGCTCAGCTGGCCCGGCTGATAGTACCCTGTAAGAGCTCCTGATCCAGGGATACAGAATGAGCAGCGTTTGTACTCGATGTTAGGAGCGGCTATACATGGCGTCTGTTCCTCTTGTCAGAGGCGGCCATTTCTTTTGGAGCTAAGTCGGCCTGCCACTGAGTAGTGCTCCCAGTCTTAATGACAAAGGCAGACGCATTCTACTTCACCCAGTCATGATGGTTGTAAAACAGATACCATCAAGGGTCACAACTTGAGACCCAAATATGATTGAGTGGAGATTAAGAAAAAAGAAGTAGAAGAAAAACACACAAAGTTTGGAGTGGGACGTTTCAAAAGAGTGACATCCACGGCTCCAATTTATAATTGTAACAAATAGTATTTGAATAAAAACATTTAATCGGGTAAAACCCGGGTCATTCGGCTTGTTTACAAATAAAATGCTGACGTCACGTGTCTAATGCTAATAAACTAAGTATGCCACCACAGATTATTCTATGGCAATATCTAAAACTTCCTATTTATGGGGTAGCCTATAAGTACCGAACCCTTTTATTTTTTCATTAAAAATTAAAAGGCAAACTAGAATAAAATAATTATAGTTTTTTTTTTATTCTAGTTTTTCTTTCACACATTTTTAATAAAAAAATAAAAAATTTCGGGACTTACTAGGCAACCTGTATATATCTAAAACTTCCTATATATATGATTTTATTGAGGTATATATAAAAGTAATAGAACTTATGGCAGGATGAACACAAATTAAATTTCAAAATATATTTTTGTCAAAATTCAGTTTCAAATAACTATTGTAAAAAAATCAAAAGTTTTCGGGTCTGTTGATCGCGACAACATAATTAAATTTAAATCCGTATTAATTCTATTTACATATTTTTATTTGATCTGTTGTTTTTCGGATTTAAGAATGTGATTTTCTGATTAAAGATTTTATATAGATAATCCGAAAAATCAATTTATTTATATCCTTTTTACATGGGAGTTAAAGTTAAATATAAAATAGCATAAATACGTATCAATAGATGGTATATCCTAAAAACCTTTGAAGTATTGAGTATTGTTCTATACAGAAATTTCTGTATTATACATACACGACCCAACCTACCTTATATGCATACAGTACAATTATGCAAATCCTCTTATATCAGAGGTCGGCAAATTGCGGCTCGCGAGCTACATGCGGCTCTTTATATAGTTCCATACACAAATATTATTTATGCGAGTACTATTTATTGTTGGCAAGAAAAAAATATGTGGCTCTTTAAAAACTTTGAAATTTTGTAAATTGTAATTTTTTACTAATTCGACTCAAAAGTTTGACGACCCCTGTCTTATACCAGTGGAGATTGGAGATAGTGGTAAAACCACCCCAAGATAATGAAACTGATTTCTTGAAATCATTCAAATTCCACGGATAAACAAACGATGTTTAGTCCACATTCTACTCAGACTTACAGCCTACATTTTCTCTATTTACACATTAAACAAAAACCCAATTCGAATAAACAGAAATTATTGGGCGTGGATAAGACTCTATTATATACAGTTAAATTTAATTTATATATTGTTTTTAGCTGTAATATAGTCTTTTATCCACGCGCGATAACATCTCTCTTAATTTGTTTTTGAATTTGCCCGTTATAGAGCAGGTTTTTATCGAAAGCTTGCGACACCTTAATATAAAGAAACTTTTTGCCCTAAATTGTGCTTATTTGACTATTTCTGGGTAATGTTAAAAATACAAATGGTAATGCAAAGCAATGTCGATTGACAATAGAACAAAGTTTAGGTAAAATTTGTAACAATTTACTGTCAATATGTTACTTTTCAATACTATCGTCTAATATTATCTCTACAAACCTTACTGCTATGATATAAGTTATTGAATGAGAGGGCTTGGCTCATCAGAGCATCATTCAATAACTTTTATCATTACAATAAGGTCTGTAGAGATCATATTTGATAATAATATTGAAAAGAAACACATTGCCAGTAAATTTATTTGTTACTAATTTTATCGATAGATGGCAATTAAATTTGTGGCGACCACACTTTGCTTCAGCGAGCGCGAACTGGGACAAAGCTTCACTACACATACGGGCGGTAGTGTGGCGACCTGACTACGCATGCGCGCGGGGCGGCAATACGGGATTTTCTGGCCACGCGCGTCATCAAAACAACAAGGCTTGCTCCAACGGCCGTTACTTCTTTTCTCTTTACATTTCTGGCTTTAAATAAATTAATTAAAATTATAAAAAAATGATTATAATTTTATCAGCGGCCTTTACACAAGCACACCAACACGCACGCAACCATTCCACAAAATTTGGTGAGCCGGACGACTCGAATGAAGAATTAACGGCAACGTCAAGGGCAAATCTTTGTAAATCATGGAAGCTCAAACATTCACGATGGAACTCACCCCATCTCAAATATCAAGATTGATTTTTCGAGCTTCACCCTTCTTGCCAAACGACATTCCATTGTGGCTCAGCCAACTGGAAGCTGCCTTTATTTTCGCAAACGTCGCCAGTGACGAATTTAAGTATAACGCAACGATCGTTAATTTGGATATACTAACTCTCATCTGCGCCTACGACATTGTAGAGAACCCACCAGTTTCAGAAAAATATGCGGCGCTCAAAGAACGGCTTCTCCAGCGATTTGGCCGGTCACAACAGGTACGAACAGCCCGAGTATCAGAAACTCAGCTCATTGTTGATCAGAGACCCTCGATTATCTGGTTGAATTGTCCAACCACCTCCATCTCAGCACTGTGATCCCTGTACTCCCACCTCCAATAGCCTCCAACACCTGGAGCAGACGGCTGTTTCCCGTAACATGAATGTCACAACAACTACCCCGCTGACTACATTCCAAAACGGTGAAACACCACTCAAGCTCCAACTTGCCTTCTCCCACCAGCTCTCTGAGTAACTCTTCATCCCTGGAATCCTCATCGCTCTGCTCCAACCATCCTTCAAACACCATCTCGCGCCCCCCCCCCCCTGCAACTGTTTTCTCCACCCCAGTGCACAGTGACAATCCCTTGCCCCAGCAGCCGCCATCTCATGAAGAGCCCTTGCCTCCATCCTGCGAGCAGAAACATCCACTCTCCTTGAGAGAAACCAATAACGCGGTTGAAAGGACTCCCTCTCTACTTGCAGCCCGCCCCAAACTTCGGTACCACAACCTCTCCAACATCAAACTCTCTCCAAGAGTCATTACCTCCTATTGAAGCAGAGTCACTACTTCCCTAATACCAATAGCTCCGGTACTCACGGCGACTATACCTATCGCTGAGCAACCCATCATATCCCAGCAAGTTAACAAGATGGTTGCCACTCATTACATCTGGCCAATATTTAAAAAGGACAGGTGCCTCCCTCAAGCCCCCAAGACCAGATCCCAACCCAAAAAGCCACTCAACCAAGAGTTCGCTCTACGACTACATTGAATCTTTAAGGATCCTACTGGAGGGGAAGTAGTGTGGCGACCACACTTTGCTTCAGCGAGCGCGAACTGGGACAAAGCTTCACTACGCATACGGGCGGTAGTGTGGCGACCTGACTACGCATGCGCGCGGGGCGCGCACTTTCTGGCACGCGCGTCATCAAAACAACAAGGCTTGCTTCGAACGGCCGTTACTTCTTTTCTCTTTACATTTCTGGCTTTAAATAAATTAATTTAAATTATAAAAATAATCATAATTTTTATCAGCGGCCTTTACACAAGCCACACCAACTGCACGCAACCATTCCCACAAATTTATAAAGTTTTTAGAAATACAATTTTCCTCGGATCACGAAAGAAAAATTTAATCTATCTAACTCATATAAATGACATTTTACTTAAGATGGCGATTAAAATTATTTTTTTATTTAAGTAGGAAAATTTGGGGTGGGGATACCAATTAAAAATAATCAGGTATCTACACAGGTATGTAAGTTTTTTATTTGTTAAATATTTTAAACAATATCGAAATATAACATATGAATACCAATTTTTGAGCAATTCAATCTTATAAAACGATTTTAACGAAGAGTAAATACATAATTCCATCTTTATAGATTTTATGAAATCCGTAAAATATTGGAGCGAAATATTTATTATTTTATTAACTGAGTATCATTTTTTATGTTTATATTTTGTTACTCTGTAGACTTATCTCATTGCTTATCTTTTTTAATCATTCATAGTTT
>CP092865.1:165813014-165854614 GCA_030710605.1 Cordylochernes scorpioides | reverse complement strand
CTTGAAGCCTACCAGGGGATGATTGTCTTGGCCATCGTCAGTCCAGGATGACCTTCATCCCACCAGATCAAATTTGCTAAACAGAGATGTTTGTATTGTAAAATGATAGCGCATAGCTTTGCGTTTATTTCTATATGTCGTTCTTTAAGCATCAAAATTTATATAAAATGGAAGCACTATATAAAATCTCTCAATCTTCCAAATGTTTAGGACAAAACGTTACATATCAGTGAATTCCGACAGCAGGTCTTCACCGCTCTGGTGATATTTACCACGTGTTGACAATTTCTAGCATATTCCAGTGTGGGAATTCAATGAAATAGGTCTGTATAGAAAGTCGTTCTGTTCTGGATCGTCTGACCATTTCCGATGTGTGACTCGAACCCAGTCCTCCACTCCTAGACACAAGTTATCCAAGTAGACCTGCTAGCGAGGAATCTTTGACGTCAGAGACGTTGTTCAAACCGACCAAATCTGTTGTCTGTCTATACTACAAGTGAATATTTTGTGAAATTGTGATTTGACAGCTGGATTTTTACATAGCTATCTCACATATACCGTTTTTTAAAATTATTCCTAGTACACGTAGTTGCAGTCATGATAACACACACACACACACACAAAGCCTTTATTAAGACATTAGTCTTATACAGATTCTCCGTACAAGGTGCAATATCAGGAAAAGAGCAGCACAGGAAACCAGTAGTACCGCAACTATATACAATTATTAGTAATAAGGAAAAGTAAGATTTAATATGAAAGGTCGACCCCTCGATGTTTCGTCATCATTCTGAGGTGTAAGAACAATAGCTTCCAAGTTCTCTTTTCTCCTCTTTACACCTACTGCCTTGTAAAAAATTATATAGGGCCTGAGCAACTAGTCTGCTTGTTTGAACACTGGTTAACATCATTTGGATTGACCTAAGTTGGCTGGTGTCTACCATTGAAAAGAATGTCCTTCTCTCCTCACTAATATCTTGGCATTCATAGATATAATGAGATAGTTCAGTTTCCATATTTTCTTTGCAGAGATCACAAATCTTATCACCCTCTTTGAAAATGTTTGTATGGTTTTCCTTGAAAAACGAATATAGTATTCTCTGTTGTGCGATATAGCGTTTTACTGGGAATGGAAAGTTGCTAAGTAAATAGTTTTCAATTCGGAATGAACTGTGTAAATACTTATAGTGAGGGTAGAATTTAGAATTCTCTATTTTTGCCTGGTCACTTTGAATAGATTGTTCTATTGCAATTCAGTCATGATAACCATGGTGGGTAGAATTTGGTAACTGCTTTTTCTATAAGTGCATCACATGTCTACACATGTGAAAAGCAGTTTGATTTCTGCATTTACAAATGTGACCGAGCCCTGTATGGTTACTTGCAATCGCTGGTAGGGTTGGACTTTGGCAAGAATCGGAGGCCATTGAAGATTTTTTTTTTTATGAGAAAAAAAAGTTCCCAATGCAGGATTCGATCCCGGGTCGTAGCAGTCGAAAACCAACGGTTTTGACCACCGACCATCGCAATTACCGTAAAACATATCACCTATAAGATGACAGTTATATCGACACTTGGAGACATCATGTTTCTTTAATAAAAACTGCGCGATGTTAGAGAGAAGCTTTGAAAATGTGCATAGTTTTTTTTTTTAATTATATTTTATTTTAAACTAGACGGGTGACCCGGGCTTCGCCCCGGGATTGACCCGTGTGCATATCTACCCGAGTGATATATATTTAGATAAGAATTTTTTTATAATTGTTTGTTATTAGCATTATTTATTTGTTTGCATCAGCATAATTTAATCAAATCTTTGATAGAGGGCACTGTTCGTGAGCTAAGTAGATAATTTGAATATATAGTTTTAATAATTGATTTATATATATTTTAAAATAGCCTATCGTCTTCCCCGTATTTTTTTGCCTATGTATGGAAATTTTGGTTTGAATTAGTGAACTACTGCGAATTTGTATACCGGACATACAAACAAACAAACATACAAACATTCATTTATATATATATATGCGTTAGAACATAAATAGGTATCATTCTTCATCGTCCTCTCAATTTATTTAAATTTACATTTTATTTTATAGTCAAAAATCAATTTTGTATATTCAGTTTTGAAGTGCGATTCAATATTTTAACAACAGACGATTGTGAAAGAGACAGTTAAACAATACAAGCAAGTTAAAGGTAAGTTTTTTATTATCGTCGTAGGGCGTGCAACACATATTTTAAAATTAAAACAGTAAAGTATACATACTCATTAAGTATTCATGAAGTATATACACAATAAAATATACACTCATAGACAATCTTTTTAAATATGTACATTCCTTCTACAGTTCTATATATTTTAGGTATTTGCGAAACAAGCAAACAATTGGCCTGTTGATGAGCTGGCGTTTTAGGACTTGCCATTTTAAAATAGCAAAGAAACTGCAATTATCTTGATTGGTAAATTGTGTTTCTACTTTTGCAATTATTCTAAGAATATTTTTATTAATAAATTATCCTTTTTTTATGGAAATAACTTTCTTTGTTCTTCTCATGTTTGTCGGCCTTTTTTTTTCGATGTGACAATTTCTAGATAAATATATCAAATGAAACTTGTTTCTGAAACATTAAGGTGTATTCAGTTTTCTTTGGGTAGATAGATTCATATATTTATATGATGTAATACCGCGCCATCTGTCAAAAGAAATTTGAACTATTTTTGACGTGTATGTTTCTTTTAAAAATAAATCAATTTTCTACTGCTCTTACTGCAATGATAAAATAATGGGAGGGTCTGGCTCATCAGTGGTTAATCCTCTCATATAGAGAATAATATAGAGGGTTGGCTTTTCTTGATTTATCAAGAGATTGGGTTGGCCAAATATCACGGAGCAAGCTAAATAAACGTTTAGTTTATTTTTGCTCCACTAGATGGCGCTCTGCCATCTAAAAGGCACATGTGCTCCTGGTCAGGAGATGCCTTCTTTATTTTTAATATCAACACCTGACCCACTTACTTTCATTTTTTCTATTGTTTTTTCATAGAGAATAATGTGTTGAAAAACACAGTGCAATCTACATGTTAATGCTGATCAATAATAACGAATATTTAGTATTTATGGAAAGGTTTATATAGAGGTAAATATTCAAATATTTCGAGAGATCGAGCATCTCTCTTCTTCAAGCGATTATTCACGAGTTGTACCTGGGTCTCTAGTGCTGTTCCTGTGGAGTCCCTCGTGAATACTCCCTCGAAAAAGAATGACATTGGCCCCTTGAAAAATACAAATATTTGCTATTATATACTCCTTCACTAGCGCGCCATCTGTTATCAAAATTCGAAACTATTAAACTGGCGAAACCGCTGGGAGGGTTCACTACTGATGAGCCAGGCCCTCCCATTAATTTTTCCATTGCAGTAAGGGCAGTAGAAATTGTTTAATTTCAAAAAGAATCTTACGCCTTTAAAATAGTTTCGAATTTTGATACTCCTTATGATTGATCAAATATATTAATGTACCGATGTTTTCAAAGTTTAGAAACTTGGTCCAATTCTGTGAACACAAACAATGAGACTAAACACCAATATTAAGTCGGTACTCGCTCTATACTTCCATAAAAAAAAGGTAAAACAATTGGCGCCCCTTGTGTAAGAAACCAATAAACTCCCCCTCCTGTCTATCTGTCTGTCTGTCTGGTTTCTCCTGACGGCTCTAATTTGGCCGAATGCCCGGCTGTCTGACCTCCCGGGGCCTCTCAGCGCCTGTCTTAGTGAAGCTGTGCAGCTCCAAAGACAGTTCTAATTGTCTTCTTTCATTGCAACCAACTGAACCTACTCTAGATATATTTATTCAAAAATCGCCTTAGAAGCTCATCTATTATCCCCAAATCCCTTCCTATTCAATACGATTTATAGTAAATTTGATCTGCATGTCAATATAGCCGATAATTGTAACAGATGAGGCCCAACAAATTTGTACCTTCTTAAGCGCAATTATTTCCTGTCATAGGGAGCTGTTCACGTTTGTTTGGAATATATCTTTTATTTTTATGATTTTTCATTTCAAATATTAATAGTGATATTTTTATTGGCAATTTTTTATTATTTTTATTTTATTTATTCACACCTTTATGTAAGGTATTATGTGAATTTTATTATTTTACTTTCATATCGCATTCTTGATATATTTACTTGTTATATTCCTCATTACTTTTTATCTACCTCATATTTTATTCTTCTACTGATGTTCAGTATAGTATTGGCGACCATTGCCGCTACAGGGGTTGTTTGAATTATACGAGGGGCTGTTAGTCTAGAGAGGGCATCTCGGAAGACGGCGACTGTATGTCTGTGGTTGAATATCGCAGCAAGATTCTTTAATATAGAGTATAGTCCGATTAGAGAATTGCATTGCCTGTTCGGCCTCTTTCTAGCCTTAAAAAAATTATAACTCTACAAATTTTAACTCGATATCTATATATATAAATTAATGTTTGTATGTTTGTTTTTCTTTGTCTGTATGACTCCTATACAAATTCGCAGTAGTTCACTAATTCAAACCAAAATTTCCATACATAGGTAAAAGAATACTGGGCAGACGATAGGCTATTTTAAAAATTTTGCTGTATCATGTTTGATTATCAGATACAAAATTATATCGGGAAAAACTCCAAAAAACAGAGACCACGGGCCAAACAGGGTACATTTAATAGGGCAAAACCCGGGCGTTGCCCGGGTCATTCGGCTAGTAAATATATAAAAATATCACATCTCCCGGTAAAATAGACGCTAAAAATAAGTGCCATCTATTGACCGTCTCCGCAAACCTGCGTTCTCAGGCCGGCGACAAACCCAGGACACCAGCTTTGGAAAACTGAGAAGCGTTCGTTTAGAGGCCAATTTGCCAAAACTGGTGTGGCTGTATAACCGACCTTAGTCTACTAGTTTGCGGAGACCTTCAATAGATGGCGCTTAGTTTTAGCGTCTATTTTGCCGGGAGAGGCGAATTTTATTTTTACAGATCAAGTTCCTCCCGGATAATTGTCAACCTATATAAATCGTTCAACCTGGGAAAACCGTACATTCTCTCTCCATTCGCTGATTATTTAAATAAAAAGTTTTGACCAAATGAGGTTTAGTCTCAAGAGTGATCACATGTAACTTTTTTTCTATTAAGAAATTTGAGGTAAGACGAAGAGAGTTTTTCTTGTGAATATAAAAATGTATTTTAAAGGTTTTAAGCTAAGAAGAACAGCTTCATTCTTCCGGTAGAGGGCATTTTACATAATGTGGATGCTGCTAGTCCAGCTCATCGATAGTAGGCCCTCCCGTGTCAGAGGATTGGTGGATCCTGGTCATGATGGGAGCACACAGCGCCTCCAGCTCTTTCTGCTTGTTGTCAAACTCGGCCTTCTCCGCCATCTGGTTGTCTTCCAGCCACCGGACCACAACCTCCAGGTGTTCCTGGATCTTCTTGCGTTCTTCTTCCTTCACTTTGTTCTTGACGCTCTCGTCCTCCATGCTGGCCTTGAGACTGAACACATAGCTCTCCAGTGCGTTTTTTGAAGCTATTCTCTCTCTTTGACGATCGTCTTCTTCCCTGTATCTCTCCGCATCCTGCACCATGCGGTCAATGTCTTCTTTCGTCAGCCGGCCCTTGTCGTTGGTGATAGTAATCTTGTTCTCCTTCCCCGTGCTCTTGTCCACCGCTGAGACATTGAGGATGCCGTTGGCGTCGATGTCGAATGTCACCTCAATTTGAGGGATGCCACGAGGGGCCGGTGGAATACCTTCCAGGTCAAATCTGCCCAGGAGGTTGTTGTCTTTTGTCATGGTACGTTCGCCTTCATACACTTGGATCAGGACTCCGGGCTGGTTATCCTTGAATGTGGTGAAGGTCTGTGTCTGGCGGGTGGGTATGGTGCTGTTGCGCTTGATGATGGCGGCCATCACCCCGCCGGCTGTCTCGATGCCAAGCGACAACGGGGTGACGTCCAGTAGCAGCAGATCTTGCACCTGCTCGGACTTATCACCGTTCAGGATTGCTGCTTGCACTGCGGCTCCATAGGCCACCGCTTCATCGGGGTTTATGCTCTTGTTTAGATCTTTACCGTTGAAGAAATCTTGAAGAAGCCGTTGGATCTTTGGAATGCGTGTTGAACCACCTACTAGAACAATCTCCTGTACCAGAGATTTGTCCATTTTGGCATCTCGGAGCGCCTTCTCTACTGGCTCCAGAGTACCTCGGAAGAGGTCTGAATTCAGCTCCTCAAATCGAGCCCTGGTTATGGTAGAATAAAAATCCAAGCCTTCGAAAAGTGAATCAATTTCTATGCTTGCTTGAGTGCTAGATGAAAGAGTACGTTTGGCCCTCTCACAGGCTGTTCTCAATCTCCTCACGGCTCTCTTGTTGGCGCTCAGGTCCTTCTTAAATTTCCTCTTGAACTCCTGGGAGAAATGAGTTACCATTCGATTGTCGAAATCTTCTCCTCCCAGGTGGGTATCTCCAGCGGTCGACTTTACTTCAAAAATGCCTTCCTCAATGGTCAAGATGGAGACATCAAACGTGCCTCCTCCAAGGTCAAAGATAAGGACGTTCTTCTCGCCACTGTCTTTCTTATCGAGGCCGTAAGCGATGGCGGCGGCCGTGGGCTCGTTGATGATGCGCAGCACGTTCAGGCCCGAGATGGTCCCCGCGTCTTTGGTGGCCTGGCGCTGGGAGTCGTTGAAGTAGGCCGGCACGGTGATGACAGCGTTGGTGACATTCTTGCCCAGGTAGGCCTCGGCCGTCTCCTTCATCTTGGTGAGGACCATTGACGATATCTCTTCCGGGAAAAATGTCTTTTTATCACCCTTGTACATGACCGCTATTCTAGGCTTGCCGTCATCGCTGAAGACCGTGAAGGGCAAGTACTTCATGTCGGACTGTACGGAAGGATCGTCGAACCTGCGACCAATTAGTCTCTTGGCGTCGAACACCGTGTTGCTGGGGTTCATGGCGACTTGGCTCTTGGCGGCGTCCCCGATGAGTCGCTCGGTTTCGGTAAAGGCGACGTAGCTGGGAGTGGTGCGGTTGCCCTGGTCGTTGGCGATGATCTCCACCTTCCCGTGCTGGAAGACGCCGACGCAGGAGTACGTTGTGCCAAGATCGATCCCGATGGCGGGAACTTTTGCCATCCTCCTGCGCTACAAGGTCAGGAGATCAACAGCCACAACCCCTCCGGATTTTTAAAGCCCCGCGGGGTCAGCCGCCATGGGTGGAGCGACTCCCTCGAGCGGCGCCATCCACGCGGCCCTACTGTGCGATGCACCCTTCTCGATGCCTTTACAAATTACCATAGGGGGTGTAGACAGGTCACTACATTAGTTTCTGGCAAAACATGTTTTATTAAAGCTCTATGTAACACTGATTTTTAAGGATTTATAAATATTCTCCACATCTTTTCAGATTTTTCTTCGTCTAAGCTTGAAAAGCTTGAAAGCTGCTAATCAAGTCATTTA
The DNA here is from genome assembly GCA_030710605.1 of Cordylochernes scorpioides. Classification (NCBI taxonomy): domain Eukaryota; kingdom Metazoa; phylum Arthropoda; class Arachnida; order Pseudoscorpiones; family Chernetidae; genus Cordylochernes; species Cordylochernes scorpioides. Next base: position 165,847,110 of record CP092865.1, on the reverse strand, counting down.
GGCCTATAAGAGTCTCTGAGCAATATTCACCACTGCTGAACATGTTACTCTAGTGGCAACGTTTAGTTCAGGTAAATCTGGTGTGCCAAGACTAGTGTGTGCCTTCTCCAAGCTAACCATAGCCTACTGGTAGAGAAGAGAGAGCAAGACGTTGCCGTGCTCCACCATATTGCGGCAGTTTCAAAAACCTTTATAATACAACGGAAATCCAGGGGACTAGATGTGGTAGAAATGGAATACGGAAATATCTTTAAAAGTCCAAAGTTTTGATTGCAGTATTGTTTCAAGGCATTGTCCTTGTAAAAATAATATGATACGCGTGTTCCGATCTTTTTGGCAAACCTATTTGTTCGACTGACCTTTCAGGTTTAGGATTGAAGGTTCATATCAGGAATCTATATCAACATCAGTTTCGGGATTCAAGTGTTACAGCCAAGATTCATCATCAGTACGACGTTGATAACCGTTTACATGTTCGTCCTAATTTGCAACATCGACACGTATCTGAGCAGACCTTAACTACTGGGGTGCATATAGAGAAGCATGCCTAATGGCAGTAAAATGATGGTCAATTCCTTATAGTACAATCTCTACGCATCTGCGCGACACTCGCTGACAATGGAGTTGTACACCAAAAAGGAAGCATCCTACGAACGCCAAAATTTGAAGGATAAAGTTAATTCTTAAATGATCCCGGTTTGTTGCGAATGCTCAAGAGTCAAGACTGAACACTCGAAGGCGGCGCAGAGAGTTATAGATGTTAGCTATTATAAAGCTCATATTGGATGACCCACACACATTGAAGCAAAAATAGAAGCTAATAAAATTATGAAAAATAAAGTTAACAAAATTGCAAGGTATAGACGCATCAGGAAACTATTCCCAGTTAACGGAGTTTGACAGAGGCCTCATGATCTGTCTGAAAACAGTAAAGCTGGTCAAATCGCTGAGGGGTATGTTAGGCCAATCGTTCTGACTTCACCATCCGGTGTCCGGGCAGTGGAGATCCACACACGGCTCAGTACCTACTGGAGGAACGACAAGAGGAGAGAATCACAGAAGCGCGAGCTAGATCCTACACAGTCCTCCGTATAGAGTGAATTTGGGGCTCCAGGAGACAAATATGTAATCCCAGCGCTATTCGCTGACATCTACAGCCCAACACAGGAATTCCAGTGGCATTAAGCCATCGCCATTGAATGGTGACGAGTGGTTTTTAGTGATTGATGTCGCTTTGTGCTGAGGTTAGATGATCATCGCATCCGGATTTGGAGACCTCCAGGTAATTGGCACGATTCGCTGTCGATTGTCACGCTTCACGAACTGCAGCTGTCGTGTTATGGGGTGGGTGCCAGCATCTACCATTGTCTCAAGTAGCGGCACATTAGCGGGACAACGCTAAGTTCCATAGCCGCCTCTCGCAAAGGTTTCTCTTGACGTCCTTCCTGATGTTCAGTCTCTTCCATCCGTTCCTCGAATCTGTCTCCTATTGAGACATTGTGATACGCTAGTTGCCGCAGTGCCACAATATTGAGGATTTGGTCGCCCCATCTAATACTTGTAAATTTGAACCCACAGGGCATAATACCTCTCTTTTATTCCTTGACTGACCTGGTTACTTCTTACATCGAAGTAAAAGGTGGTCTTATTTACTATTATTATGACACATGTGGATAAAAATGTCAACCTGTACTTGTAGAAAAGCTTCGATTCTTCAATAATAGGTTAGTTTCAACAATAGGAGTAAATGCTTACAGTACGGTTTGTCTCTACATCAACCCTTGGGTAATCAATCCATTCTTATTCTTATCTATCAGTTAGTTCCCAAACACCGTATCAGTGATATGATTCAAGATAGACTCGTTGTACTGAGTGAAAAACAATTCCTGAATATATTAAACACTTCGTGAAAAGAGAATTTAAAAGAAGCACATAGTCAATTTTATCGAGTAGATTGATCGCCTGTTTAAATAAAAAAGAAGGACATGGAACACCTATTGCAATCATCCTATATGAGAAATGTCTCCTTATATCCAGTTTGGAAGAATAGAGAGATTTTTATATTCCATATACAACTCTTTCTGAAGATAGAGGTTGCTTGACCGGCATTCATATTTCTATAGAAGAACGGCTAATGAGAACAATGAGGAACAAATTAGACAGATGGGCTCCTAGAATCAAGAAGGTCGATCCTAAAAGAGTATGAAACTGCCAAATGCTTTATTTTTATTTACTTCTCCTTGACGAAGACAAAATATTTTTGTTGAAACGTTGAGTAAAATAAAAAAACTCTAAGTGGCCGAAGTGTCTATTTTTCATAGAAAAACTCTTTCTGAGTTAGGGAGATAAGGATCCGGCTCATCAGTGGTGAACCTTCCCAACGGTTTAACCTACCAGACCTCCTTAATATCGTGTTGAACTGTTCTGTTTGTATAACCAGGAATTCCCGGTTTACATTTACAGAGGCTGTGGACATAAACTTAGAGAGAACAGTAGAAATATTGGTAGATATAACTACATGTATCGAGTCTAGCTGTTTTGTAAACAACACACAAATAAGCCTGTTAGGCGTCAATTAAACATAATGGATTATGAAAATTCGAAACTATTATAGACGCGTATGATTATCTTGCAATGTGCAATTCTTGTGCAAAGGCACACTGATGAGCCAGACCCTCCCATTAATATTTCAATTGCAGTAAGGGCAGTAGAAATTGTTTAATTTTTAGAAGAATCATACGAGTCTATAATAGTTTCGAATTTTCATAAAAGATGGCACGCTAATGTATCATAATAAGTAAAGATAAACCCAATGTTGAAAATGGAATTTAACTTGGTCAAATAAAATAATTACAAAATCTTCTGATGTACTTGCCTGTGTAATCTATTGGAAAAATATAAAACGATAGTATTTAAATAAATCAATCTATCACCACGTACAGGTTTCAGGCCGTTGGCCCTTCTCAGCGTGGCGGTATCTCAACGGCCAAACTTGGTGGGGAAGATTTGAGATGAGAAAGGTCCTAATTTCGAGCTTTCCTATAGAAGCTGAGGTCAAGGAACGGATTTTCAAATCGATTTAATATTTCCTTAATTAATTATAATAATTCAACACGTTTCTGGAGATGAGTTTCTTTTCATTTCATTGAAATCTTTCGGGCATTTCCACCCATGTACAGAAGTACGAAATCAATAATAATGTGAAACGCCTTAAGATACAAACTAAATATTTTAGCACCTAACGTGTTTTTTCTACTTGCTCAAAATGCTCCAACTCCACTTCAACTCCAGCACATATCCTGGACTGTATTGGAGCTAAGAAGGAAGAACTATACAAGAACCCCAAAACTTTAGTAGAAAAAATTATTGCTTTCAACCTTCATGACCTGGTGTGATCTTATCCATGGGATAATAATAAAGTATCTAACGGCGTTTCATTATTGTTCATTTTGTACTACTGTTGAAGGGCGGAAATGCCTGAAAACTTGAGAATGCAATAAAAAATGAAAAGAAACCAAAAAGCTGTTGCATTATTTAATTCACATACAGGAGATTCACATCTATTTCATTTCCTTAATTTCAAGGCAACATTTTTATATAAATAACGTCATTTTGCGAGCTAAAAACGCTGATGAAGAAGAGGACCAAATGGATCTTTTAATCAGGACGGAGGAGCTAATTGTGGGCCGGTGTGGGAACTTCCCTGGAGACGTCCATTCAGATGGCCATCTGGCCGAGCGGAGTTTTTGTCCTACACTTCCTCTCTCTAATTGAACAGCTCAGGTATTTACTGCCTACTCTCTCATAACTCTTTTTATCCAAGTTTGTTTCACTCGACAGCCTGGACTTTGACATTCTTTTCAAGCGTGCTTAATGGCTCTTCAACATAACAACTTACATCACTGATAAGGGCCAATAGCCTGAAAACAATATGATTCAAGAAAGAGATTGGTCAAACTGATATAAGACATTGTTCCATCAGAAATATTCAAATGCACGAGATGTCCTTTCATTTTTGTTGTTATCTTGTCCAATAAAGAGCCTCAGATGTCTCCTTTGCATCTTTATCACAGTAGTCGCAATGTCCTCTTTCTTGGGTGTGTAAAGTTGCTGTTCTGGGTTCATGTCAAATTTCTGAAAGGCCGTTGCTGGACATTAGAATATGTGGGAAGGTGTTAGTTCCACACCAGGACAATTGTTACATGTCCCATAGGTTCTTATGCCATCTGGGTGTATTTCCATCCCTTTGTAGTGTATTATTCTCAGTCTTGTTATTTCTTTTGTAATTATTCTCTCAAAGTTTATTGTAAATTCGAACTTTCCTTATCTTTTGTTGAATTATCTTGGATTTTTTCAAAGCATCAACATCAAATACTGACATTTATTCTTTCCTTTGGCTCAAATCTATGGCTTCCTTTGCTAATTTATCTACTATCTCATTACCCCCGATTCCAACATGGGCAGGAATCCATTATAGAATTCAGTTCTTCTCTAATGGTTCCAGTTGGTTTAGTAACGAGTGTTCTTTCATTATTTCTAACAGATTACGTTTGTTTGGCTGACAATCCGCCCATATTTCTTCATGTAGCTGAAACAAACAGCAAGAAGAGGACGTTAGGAATGTGTGAAGGAAGATTAGTTTGGTTTTCAAATCCTGCAACATCTAATCACTCAATCTTGGAACACCTATATGCCTTGCAACTTCAATATTCCGAAACATTGAAGTATTAAACATTCACCAATTAATTTTGAGTACAAAGGTTCTTGGCCTTAGAGTGATGTAACTGCAGTCGTCATGTTTTTTATCCGTACTAGAGAGGCAGTCGTCGAAATATTGCTTGGTGCCCCAATTAGAGAAAATGAAGAAGTTGTTATTATTCTCTAAGAGATTCCCTGTAGGGAAATCTTATTTATTATTAGTAAAACTTCTTAAAATATTCGCGTTTGTGAAATTTTGCCGTAAAATTGAACCCAACCTTATATTGTATAGATGCTACTTCAATAAATTAAAACAAAATTAGGAAATTTTAGACTTCTTAACCGATTTTTGAGAGAACAAACGATGATTGAATGGTCCACATTGGAGTCTTCGGCTCACATTCTCGTTGCTAAGATTTCGTCCTCTCTCACGGCTAAAAAAAGTGCCTGAAATTCGGAAGTTGATGAACAACCTCTTTCGTCATTTTTAAGGTTTAAACTTGACTTTTGTCGATCTTTCCTTTGTCAGGAATTACGTTAGATCTCGAAATGGCTATTGAATTACAATCTCTTTCGCATTGGCAGAATATAATATGGCGAATAATGGTGTCATTATCACAGAAAAGATAGTTATTTTTATTTAAAAACAATACCATTTCAATGAAGAGTATGGCGGATAAAGGCCGCAATAAATATGTACCAACCCAATATTTCCTCCTCGAACGCCGTGAAAGAAGTACGTATATACACTGCTGGCCACCCAAATTGCAACACCAAGAAAGACAAGAGATATCACAAAAAAAAAAAATATATATATATATATTGTAGATAACATGTTGACCAAGTATCAAATGATTAAATTTATAGACTTCTGCGAAGTTTGGTTCCTGCCGGGAACAGTAGCCAGAATAGGCGCCATTGTTGCCACACGCTTCTGCATTGATTCAAAGATGCTTTGGATGTGTTCTTGGGGTACAGCAGACCAAGAAGCTTCCACACGTTGCCAAAGTTGATCTGGTGTGGCAGCTGGGGATATAATCTGGGTCAATCGTTGAACAAACATGGACCACATGTTTTCTATCGGCGAAAGATCCGGAGAGCGAGCCGGCCAGGGAAGCAATTCAATCTGGCGATTGACGAAGAACCTTTGGACAATGCGTGCCACGTGTGGTCGCGCATTATCCTGTTGAAATATGGCTGTAGGCAAGCCCTGAAGGTAAGGAAGGACAACTGGCTCTAACACCTCGGAGATGTTGCGTTAGCTGTTTAAATACCGGCAATGCGTACTAGAGGAGTGTGAGAGTGATATCCAATACTGCCCCATACCATAATACCCGGTGCAGTACCAGTGTGGCGGTGCATAACGCAGCTGTTCAGCATCCTCTCTCCACGGTGTCTCCAGACTCGAATCCGATCATCGTAGTGTTGCAGACAGAAGCCTGACACATCAGTAAAGACAATTTCATTCCATTTTGCCATCCACATCCTTCTTTCATCGCACCATTGGCGGGTGAGAAGTCTGTGGTTCTGCGTTAAGGGTAGACGAAGCAATGGACGTCTTGCGGACAGACCATTCTGCTGTAAACGACGTCGAAAGGTACGCGAAGACACTGGATGATGCGTTACAGACATAATGTGCTGTGACTGAGCGATCTGTCACTGCCATGCGCACAATTTGCCTGTCAGCATGTGAAGTGGTGTACTGAGGTGGATGCGATCGAACCCCTAAGTCCGTCGTACCTTCCTGCATCCAACGATCACATATCCGCATTACAGTTGTTTGGTTTCGTCCAACACGACTACCGATTTCCCTGTAAGATAAGCCACAACCTCGGTAGGCCACTATCCTTCCTCTGTCGAACTCGGATACTTGATCAAAAGATGATCGCTGTTTTCTACAAGGCATAATTGAACTTTTTTTTTTGAAAAAAAAAAACAAGAAAAACACAATTGCGAACTTGAAATCGTCGAAATCTCTAAGCCTTAAATAGTGCTTTGAAGTGGAGCTACAAGCGCGCGTTATGGGCGTCTGCGCTGAAATTCTAATCATTTGCATATCCCACCTCCGCTAATGCATGTTGTAAATTTCATGTAATCTGCATGCTTCTTTCAGGGTGTTGCATTTACGGTGGACAGCAGTTTAATAAAATTGGAGTTTGACAACACGAAAAATATGGCATTGGGGTACCATCTGTTTATAGTAAAAACACTATTTAGTGCGAATTTAATTTTCTTTTCAAACAAAAATATTCTTACTGTCCTTTTTGTGATCTGAAATATTGAGATGGCCTGGCTCTCCATCAGTGGTGAAGCAGGCTCTGCTAATATTTTCACTCGCAGTAAGAAGCTGATTTAGTATGAAAACCGCAACTTGAAAGTTTATTTTATAAATTTCGATCTATTAAAAAAATCGAATGCTTGTGAGTGTTAGCCTTTACTCAGGCGACCACCACATCTGCGTATTGATTAAGGAGCTTTTCCTGGAAGCCTGTAACATGCTTGTGTGTAATCCAACATTTATTCATCCTGTATTGTTGTAAATCATTTTATTCGCGATCGAAAATTGTGGCCCACTGTATGTATAACATCCCAAACACGATGCGACGCAAGCCATCTCTGTCTTGAATTCGATGTACCATCTCGGCAACTGTTAAGCCAGTGAATTCCTATATTTGTCCCACGAATCGTGTCGGCGGGCGTCCTGGTATGCGTCGCCCAGATGTCTTTCCAGTCAGTATGGTGTACTCCATCCCCATTCTTTACATGATGTAATCGTGCGATCTGCATTGTATTTGTACTGAATTTAAGGGTATCTCAATGGAATAAAACGTTGATACTTAGTTAAAATTTACTTTGTATATAGATGGTCTTTTATTTATTGAATAAATTATGTAATAAAGAATGCCTTTACCTGGGGCTAGTCAACTCCTATGCTGGCACGTCTGGCAGTGAAAGGGTTAAAACATTAAATTGCTGACGATCAACTACATGGTTATCCCAAAAGTTCGCAAACACTTGCAAGATTTGAAATACCAATATTATTCGTCATAATATTATCCGCCGTTATGTATAATGTCTTTGTATTATGTATAAAGTAATTGTATTATGTATTATTAATATATATAGTCACGACCTTCTGTCGTGGCCTCTGTCACGGATAATATACAGTTATCATCGTCATGCGTTCTTAATTCTGTCACCGTTTGCTTTTGGTTCAGTGGTAGAATGCTCGCCTGCCACGCGGGCGCCCCGGGTTCGATTCCCGGCCGATGCATTTTTTTTTTTTTTTACAATTTTTAAAACTCATTTATATATTATACAAGAATGACATCCACGGCGCCAATTTATAATTGTAACGAATAGTATTTGAATAAAAGCATTTAATCGGGTAAACCCCGGGCGTTGCCCGGGTCATTCGGCTAGTATTATATTATATATTCGCCAAGTAATAAAAAAATTATATTTTAAGAAAAACACGAACTTCTAAGACAATCTTATATTAATGACTTTTCTTAAATGTTTGGAGACGTTCAAACTCAGGACTCTTCAGATTAACATAGAAGACACTTCAGTTGTACTATTTTTTCACATTGTGTAGCGTTCTCACGCAATTCTGGCCTTAACTACCCGTTTCATGATTTTTCAGGATGCCTTAATGACCAATTTATTTTTGGTCGTTGAGGTACAGCTTGCACCACGCTGATGAGGGCCAACAGCCCGAAACGCGTCCATGGTTAGCTTTTCTTGATTAATCAAGAATGGGTATTTGGTCAATTCTGGAATAATTAAAAATCAACGAGAATATTTGATATTTATTCCGATAGATGGCGCATGCCATTAGCAACATTCAGTTGCACGATAAGGAGATGTTTTTTTCTTAATATATAACACTGCTTCGTTATTATGACCATATGTCCAAGAATTATTTTTTGCTTATCCCTAGTACACGTGGTACAGGCCATGATAATCACGGTGGGTAGAAGTGGGCGACTGCTTTTACTGTAAGTACACCACATATATACACATGTGAAAAGCAGTTCGACTTTGCACTTACAAATATGCCAGAGCCCCGTTTGGTTACTTGCACTCGCTGGTAGGGTTGAACTTTTGCATGAAACTTAATGGAATGTTTTATATATAAGATATGAAAGCACATTAAAGCACGAAACGTTTCTTTTAAACCTAAAATAAAAACTTATACCATCCTTACTGCGATGAAAAAAATATTGAGAGAGCTTGGATCATCAATGTTGAACCCTCCCAGAGATTCCACCAATTTAATCTACCAGACCGCTTCTTAGAGTTCTGATACTGTATTGAATCATTCTGTTTATATATGCTACACTGAAAGGTCTTAGAAATACTTTTTAAGTAAACTATGGACATATGGTTTTAGGACGGTAGAATTACATATACCATATACCAACAATAAGGACAAGGCCAGTTAAGTATAATGTTTTATATTATTATGCATTAGCGCGCCATCTGTTATCAAAATTCGAAACTATTATAGACGCGTATGATTCTTTTTAAAATAAACAATTTCTACTGCCTTACTGCAATGGAAAAAAAAATTAATGGGAGGGTCTGGCTCATCAGTGGTTAACCCTCATAGCGGTTTCGTCAGTTTTATCTACCATTTTTCCATTGTAGTAAGGGCAGTAGAAATTGTTTATTTTTGAAAAGAATCATAGGAATCTATAATAGTTTCGAATTTTGATAATGTTTTATATCTTGCCTTTAGTGCGGTGTGTTTATCTATAGACAGAGCAGGTTGGGGCAGAAATAAAAGGTGAGAGCTGTGATCCAGGTTTTACCTCTCCAAATTATTATTGATACAAACTAAATGGTTTACAATACATATTTTAATTATTAATACTAGTTCGTAGACCTTTAATTGAAAATTAGAAATATATTTTAAACGCTATTTTTTAAACATATATATTTAAAAACTATTTCTACAACCCTTATATAATGAAATGATTAAAAATTGAAAGATGGAAGGCATGGCTCAACAATGGTGAACCCTCCCAACGGTTTCATATTTTAATCTCCAGATCAGGAGGTCGGTGGAGGGATGGTCTAAACCGTTGGTTTTTATTGATTTTGTTTAGAAATTTTGATGAAACTGATTCCAAGAATTATAATCAAACATTATATTTATTGATTTACAAGAGAGAAAACAAATATAGAAGAGAAACTAATATTGAAACAAAAGAATTTTTTTTCGTTACGGTTAGCGCCTGTGAACTTACACACACTCTGTGGTAACAATTAATTAATATATATACAACATATATATATATATATATATATATATATATACAACAGTTTTCGACCGCTATAAGACCCGGGGTCGAATCCCGCATTGGATACGTTTTCTAATTTTAAAAAGGCTCCAATGGCCCCCGAATTTTGTAAAAGTCCAACCTCAACATCGAGTGCAAGTAAACAAACGGGGCTCTGACACATTTGTAAGTGCAAAATCGAACTGCTTTTCAAATATGTTGACATGTGGTGCACTTACAGAAAATCAGTCGCCAACTTCTACCCACCATGATTATCATGGCCTGTACCACGTGTACTAGGGGTAATTTGAGAAAATCTCCAGATCACTTTAATATTGTATTAAACTGTATTGATATATATACCTTGCATTTGCTATTGAGTTCATTAAAATAGTGTTTTGAAAGAACTATGAATATATGTTTATAGGAATGTGCAAATTTATGCAAATTAAAGATTTAATGCATCGAGCAAGACTTTTCCACAAAATCACAAAATGTTGGCAACATTTGAATATCATCATTATCTTAACAACCTCTCTATTACTGAAAATTATAAATTTATTTAAAGCGCTATTTTTAAAAACATATATATTGTAACGTTTCCTATTTTTAGAAATAAGAGATACTCACAATACTTTGTGTTTTAATATTTAATTACAACAAGGTTAACTCTAATATATAAACAAAAATAAATAACTTGTGCAAAATTAAAAAAAAGTACAGTGTTGCCGACCACCTAACTATAAATAAAAATCAAAGAATAATTAAATATTTAACATCAATAAATACAAAGCATGTTGCATAAATAAAATCTTATTTTTATGGCCCTTATATTTCAATTATTAAAAATTAAAAGAATGAATGTATAACTCATTAATTTATTTTTAAATTTTTACTCATTGCAATATAAAAGGCTGCATAAATAAAAAGTATAAATATATGTTTTTGAAATTAGAGTTTAAAATTTCTTACTTATTTTCAACCATAGAGTGTAATAAGTTATTATTTTTGACCTTTATTTATTAGACTTATCAGGTGAAGATATGTATTCCTTACGTCTAAGGACACAGTGAGTTTTATGTAAACATGAGAAATGAAATCATTGAAGCGCGAATGTTTCCTTTACACATATAACAAGTCCTACCTTTCCTCTACGTGGCGGGCAGGAGAAACAGCCCAAGTAATTCGGGACTGCCATATAGGTCGAAGTACGGTGTTGTGAGCACCGAGCTACTACGGTAACCATGAACAGGGAACTCTGAAATGTGGCTGACTAACGGGGCAATGGCACCGCCCCCTTTCCATGGTGGACAAGACACCACCACCACACATAAAACAAACTTTTACTGTCCTTAATGCGGTGAAAAAATATTGGGATCGCAGTAAAGATAGGAGAAGTTTTGTTTTTAATGTACAAAAAACCATACTTAAATGGTTTAATTTCTTATATAGATAGCGAGTTATTTTCTTATTATAATTAATGAGAAATATCGGACATTTAGAGGCAAAATACTCTTTTGACCAATTAAGGAAAAAATGAATTTGTTCCTTGTGAAATCTCCTGCAATCGAAGCCATCTTGGAGTTTTAAGGTAATCGAAATTTATGGCTGTCAGCCTTTGTAATGAAGCAATACTCGTTAACAAACCGATCAGATTCTTCAGCCGTCTAACACTTGCCTAACTCCAATGTAATATTAAGAGTTGGTGGACGAGTGAATAAAACCAATTCCCGACAGCCATGTACCGGGATCTAACCCCGCGTTGGACACTTTGTTTTAATATATGAATAACCCTCACATATTATTCATTGTTGCAAACATTATAAACTAGGTTGCTCTTTTTGAGCGGTACCTAATAAAATGATATTGGAACCAGGACTTCAATTTAACCAAGTAGAGAAGTTTTTTTTAAAGTTCTCAGAGTACCCATAAACATAAACGAAGGATCTTTACAATTAAAACAAACGTTTTGTAATAAAAAGTAAAAATTCGTTTGCCAAAGAGTTTCTTCTTTTTTTTTTTTTAGACGAACCTTCGAGTATTTCTGCTTTTCTGCCGGAGTAGAATGAGAACTCTTTTTAACTCCGGTATAGGACAGAAATACTTGAAATCTCGGGTAAATAAAAAAGCTTTCAAGAAACTCTTCAGCTCATGATTTTATACTTTTTATAATATACTGCTCCAACTTACATTCAACTTACAAACTTATACTACCTGCACGAAATGTCAAGTTTTCGCTGGAATGCATCGTGCAATGCGGAAGCTCAAACAAACAAGATATATATGATAATTTAAACCAACAACCCTATATATTATAATCTTTATAACAAGATTGTCATGTTGTATATAGAACTAATTGCAGATTTATAACTAATTATACGCATAATTGACGTGTGTCCTTGTATCCCCATATGTAATGTACTGAGGATGAATAAATAAAAATATATAATAGATTAAAAACTGAGTTAAGAGCCAGAGAGAGATTTACAAAGTAACTTCTAAAGATAGATGGAAGCCCAGACTGGTGCCAGTGTCGAATTTGTGGACACGTGCAGAAAGGCAATACTTCCTGGTCCACTTCCTAGTCCAAAAAAGTTGTTTAAATAGGACCCCACGTAGCAACAGCCATTCTCAGTTCCAGTCAGTCCCGGTCAGCGTCACCCCTTGTCGCCGGTTGTCACCAACTCATCGACGATGTAAAACAGTAAGAAATCTCCTATCTCCATCTTTGCTCTTGGCTCGCTTTTTATCTATTCAAGGAACTTTCTTTCAACTGTGTCTCTTCGTTTTTTGTGTGTGGACATTCCCAAGTTTTCCACTCTGCCTCGACCACGACTGCCTGTACCCTGTGAGAACTGTTAAAGATCCTACAAGGTGCAGAGAGGTACGGGAAAACTCTCCACCCCTGACTGTCCCTCGCGGTTACTACAGGTTTGACCCTCGGTTGCCACAACTTATAGCGAGAGTCGACGAGGTTCTACAACAGGCCAACCAGAACCTCAACGCATTATTACAGCTAGTCGACAGGATCCCTAATCACAGACAGGATCTCAACCTATTATTACAGAGAGTCGACAGGATCTCAACGCAATATTATAGATAGTCGACAGGATTACCACAACGAAGGAGACCACAACGAAGAAGGTAAAGACTGTCCAGATAGATAGAAAAGAGCCAAGAAGCAAGATGGAGGAACAAGCACGCCATTCCAACAAATCGACCAAGCAATCTTCCCCTCAACGACACAGCCGAACATCCCGCAAAATAAGCCGGTGAGAAGTTACCCACCTTCGACCTTACAACGCTACCATCCAGACGACATGCCACCATCGCCAAACAGAAGTCACAAGCTTCTACAAGCTCTACAAGACGCCTTCCACGTCATCAGGACAACAACCAAAGACCAAGTCTCCTGACTGAACAAACATAAAAACTGTGAGTTTTTAAAAAATTTACTTAACTCTTTCTACATGCTAACAACTTGATTTTCCATAAATATAATGTTTATTTTTACTGTAATTATTTTTAAATCAAATTTTACCATTTTTATAGCATTTCAATTCAAATTTTAAATATTGTACACCCTCATTTATCAATTTTTACTTTATTTTAAGCAACTTATAAATTTTAATTCATTACTTGCAATCTTACAGTTTTAAAAAAATCATATTATATTTAAATTACTCGAATCATAATTCTAAACTTATTTGTGTGTTTCTCTTAATACCTTATTTTTATACCAAAAACACCAATGTCTTAATTAAATATACAAAACTTTGCAAAAAATCATTGTTATGTTCACTATTTTATGTACACGCCCCATTCAAATTATAAGTCACTATCATGCCATTGCCCTTTTACAAGTATAATTTTCGCACTAACATAAGCAACGATTTAAAAAATATATTCAAATTTTAATAAACATAGGTGAAAACGCATTTTTTAAAAATACAAAAATCGAAAGATACACTATCTTCAAAAGCACAACTAGAAATGTAACTGTCCTTCCCCAAAACAAGTTAAAAATTCCAGCATAGCTACACTCCCTCGTCCTTTTCTTTTTACATGCATAATTATTAATACTTCACACATCCCTCGGAACGAACTTCAACACATTTCCACCTTACTTTCTCCAATTGGCCACCATCTATTAACGCGCCTTTTAACAACACGTCCTATTTCGAGCCACACGAGCTCCATATCGTCGCGAACACAAAGACTTCACGATAAACATACCACCTCTATAACAATCTGAAAATTCTCGATGTGTTTCGTACAACCACCACCCATGACTAATAAATTTGTTATTCCTTCGGAAACTGGTTAGATGCTGTACCAAAAACGAAGATTTCACGTGACAACCTTTCCATACAATTCACCGACTAGTGTTACACAGCGCACCACAACAATTTTCTCACTTAACAGGCCCAAGACGCCTTCATGCCTGTGACACCTCACCAAAAGCGTGTCTACGTTGAAGTCGCACTTTTACGCACATCTAACCTGACATCATTGAATAACATTTTTTTTAATAAGTCCGCAACAACGTCGAAACACAACACTTGCGAACACCGAGAAGACTATATTTTCAAACAGACAAGAGGAGATAACTCAACTCGGGACGTAGGCCAGACATGGGATCATGTGCCAGTCGGTAACAAAGGGTCGGCAACAAAGGACCGCCTACGTAAATAAACAACCCAGCTATGTCGGTAGGCATCAAAGGGCATGACACATGTTGATATGGACACCAATTGCAGCCGCGATGTTAACATGACACCTCCAGTTCGCTAGGGTATGCTAGACTTTCGTGTCCACCAAATAACCTGTCAATTATCAACTGATTGGCTTACCAATCATTACCCAATTTACTTATTAATTTGAATTTTAATATTGAAATATCATAAAACTTTATATCTTCAATTATCATCGTGTGTTTTACAACTTTTACATTATTTTCACGCCCAGTATGGAATATTTTTTCTAAACTAGAACGCCATCTTTTATAATGTTAACCCTTTATTGTTATATATTACAATCATCTTCGTCAATACCATCCAATTTTAAGAATCAAGATCGCTCCCCGTCTGGTCTCACATAATATAATCGGGAAGATCTGGCAAAGACCAACTTCTCAGACCGGACCAAAGCGACATAGGGCCACATTGCCTCCCCATAGGTCAAACTAAAGACACCAATAATCTTGGACCTACACCTAGACATTGTGTGAATATGTTCCTTTCTTTTTTTTCAGGAACGAATATTTTTTGTTTTCTTTTAACTTTTCTTCAAAAGAGACATTTTTTGCTCCATTTGTTTATCTAATCATTAATAACCTTTAATTATATTATATTTTTTTGTATAAATTCTTGAATAATTATTTTTATTTTTATTTTTTTTTTACTTTTCAATTATATAATCAAATTTTTATTCCAACATTATTTTAACAACTTTACAATTTTATTTTTCATGATATTATTTTAGTATGGCAAAACATTTAATTCTTTCAATAATCATTTTTAATTCATTATTATATCTTTTATATATTACTATTTCTCATTATTATATCTTTTATATTTTACTAATTCATTATTATATCTTTCATATAGTACATGTTTGATCTTATCCACTTATACTTTTTTTATCCACAATCACATTTTTATCTTTTTATTCACTATATTTTTGTCTAATTACTTTATTATATGACAATGTTTATTTATCAACAACCACCGGGCATACAACAATAGTTTTTCAATAATCCTACTTACTAATCACTTCCCTATATATTTTTACTACCTCTTTCAGCCATTGCTTCGAACGATAGTAGAAACGACAGCACTGCTTGACAATTTTTCTTTTGATTTCGTAATTCAACAAACTCTTTGAACAACGTTCCCCAGAAGTACAAGTCTCGACTTTTTGGTCTGAACACGTTTCAAAAGTTTATTTCAATCATCCGCAGAACACATCACCAACGCATGCACAGAGCGTTCACTTTTTTCAACTTTCAATTTTTTCAGCTCTAGCGGACCACAATCAACCTTTGATTTCAAGTCAAGCCAGACCACCTACTGTCGCTACATCAATTCTACTTATCGCATGGCTCTACCACCCCTTTCAAGCATATTAATTATTTTCTTCAACAACTTTTCAACCCAATAACCCTACAATTGTGACAAAGCACTGTAGCCTTATACAGGATCACAGGTGAAACATTGCCTAGGAAGACGCACAAGTCTATATCCTCGCTTTGCACCTGGATCTCAGTATTTGATTGTCTGTGCAACACTTACAATTGCATATTCTTCAACCCCTAACCCTTTCCAACGCCCGCCAACAATCTTTTAGAACATCATTTTTTATCATCATTATTTTTTAACAAACAAAGGTCTTATCTACAGTTCTCTTTTATAATGAATATCATAACTTTTAAATTAAACATAAGTTTTATTTTAATAATTTTCAGATATAGCCAAATAAACATCTTGTTATAGCCCTTTTCCCTCACAGTTTTAATTAATTAAAATAAATTCTAATTACTTACCTGTGTTAGAGAGGCTTTACCCGCTTAAACCCGGATAAACCCTTTCACTCACGGGGCCCATCTATGATAATTTAAACCAACAACCCTATATATTATAATCTTTATAACAAGATTGTCATGTTGTATATAGAACTAATTGCAGATTTATAACTAATTATACGCATAATTGACGTGTGTCCTTGTATCCCCATATGTAATGTACTGAGGATGAATAAATAAAAATATATAATAGATTAAAAACTGAGTTAAGAGCCAGAGAGAGATTTACAAAGTAACTTCTAAAGATAGATGGAAGCCCAGACTGGTGCCAGTGTCGAATTTGTGGACACGTGCAGAAAGGCAATACTTCCTGGTCCACTTCCTAGTCCAAAAAAGTTGTTTAAATAGGACCCCACGTAGCAACAGCCATTCTCAGTTCCAGTCAGTCCCGGTCAGCGTCACCCCTTGTCGCCGGTTGTCACCAACTCATCGACGATGTAAAACAGTAAGAAATCTCCTATCTCCATCTTTGCTCTTGGCTCGCTTTTTATCTATTCAAGGAACTTTCTTTCAACTGTGTCTCTTCGTTTTTTGTGTGTGGACATTCCCAAGTTTTCCACTCTGCCTCGACCACGACTGCCTGTACCCTGTGAGAACTGTTAAAGATCCTACAAGGTGCAGAGAGGTACGGGAAAACTCTCCACCCCTGACTGTCCCTCGCGGTTACTACAGGTTTGACCCTCGGTTGCCACAACTTATAGCGAGAGTCGACGAGGTTCTACAACAGGCCAACCAGAACCTCAACGCATTATTACAGCTAGTCGACAGGATCCCTAATCACAGATAAGGATCCCAACACAATATTACATATATATAATAACTAAGTCATCCATAGACTGAAGGAACATGGTCTGCACGAGCTGACATAGCCAAGCTAATACCTGGCTGAGACATCAGCCAAATCATCACTTCAATCAGAGCTGAGGAGCTATCTCGCAAGCCCAATCTACGAAAAAAACAACAAAAATTATAAAAATGGTTTTCTCCCGAGTTGTGCTCCACAACAAGAAGTCTCTAATCTATTCCTTCCCCTAATCAATTACAGCGAGAAATAATCGAGTACACTTCCTCAGCCACTAGGGCGTGAAACGAACTGTTTCTTCCACAGGGGAACCTGAGTTTATTTAAATTAACACCAATTCCGAGCGAGGAGGGAAAAAATGGGATTCAATTTTCTGCAGAGCTACCTTTGAAACAATCTTTTTGCTAATTTCTTTTCCAAAAATTGCCTGTAATTGCCCTGGCGGAGGCCCTTCTGACAAACTCATTACCATAAAGTCCCGGCTCCTCCATTATCACAGCGCCACGCTCCAGGGCTTGCTGCCCCTGCTAATCCCTTTATACTAACTCCCCTGCCCCTCGACTAATACAGACTTCATTGCAGGGGCCGAGTTGGACATGTGGGGTGAAGTCAGGGACCAGACGAGCCTGTTTAAATCTCCCCCTTTTTCTCTCCCTGCCCTTTAAAATTCCCATCTCCTATGATTAAAAAAAAAGCCCATCACTTGCTCAATCAGATATCATTGCCTGCCCCCACTAATCTTTCCCCCTTCCTGTCATTTGCCCTATCTGGGAGCCATCTTTGTAATTAGAGGTCGGGCAGAAGGTGTCGTGCCTCGGCTTTCACACCTTTCTCTTTGTCTGAACCAACACAATAGCAAAGGAAATACTCATGTTTTATTAATACTATGGCACACATAAATGCAATCTTTCCACGTTAAATATAACCCTGGATGGAATCGCCTTCATGGATCTATGCACGAGGATAGTTTGACTGCTCTTTAACTCTTTATTAAAATATAACATCATACCATTTCATAACTTTCGTACTATAAAATGACGATAATCTCTTCTATAACGTCTATGCAACTAAATACATTTCTCTGATGAAATAACTATTTCTTATTCTTCTCAGCACAAACTAAACTATTGCACTTAAAGACAATCTTTCCACGTTAAATATTACCTTTGTTTTTAAGTAGAATCTACTTCGCGACTCTATATAGCTCTAATCACATAAAAATATTTTTGAATGCTCTTCAATTCTATTAAAATCAAATTTGACATCATATCTTTCTTCTAGGTTTTATTACAGAAATACCTCCATGAGAAGGCACTCTCGCTCTAAGGCAACTCTCTATAAAGAACAGTTTTTATTTTCAAAATGATCATTTTTACTATTTAAGAACTCTCCAGTAAGAGGACAACTCTCTCTAAATAACACTTTGGCTCTGTATTTAAGTGTCCTTTACAGGGAAGTTCTATTGTATTGCGAAACTAATCCCTTATAAAACTTCATCTCCGGATATTCTTTGTGGAAAATGATGATTATGTTAATTAATTGTCCATCTGAAGAAATTTTGATGATATGCGCGCGCCGCCTATAGCCATCTTCTTTTGCATGTATATGACATTGTGTAATAGGTAACACAAGAATTAATATTTATAAGAAAGGAGAAATATATTTTGAAATACTTCTGTGATTAGAGAATTCTTTCTTACTTGCCTAAGCAACCTAACCTATGGCACATAAAGATAATGTTTCCAAGCTGAAGATGATAAAGCTACTTATTGCTAAATTCTTTAGCTATTAGATTCGTTTTGCAATTCTAATCGTTATATAAAATATATTTTTCTTTTTTTTTTTGATAGATTCATTGGCGATTTCAAGGATCTAGATACATAAAAAACGCTATTTCTTTGCTGCTCGTTTATTAAAAGTTTAACACATCATAATGTTATATAACGTAGACAAAATTAGTAAAGACAAACCTCAGATGCCATAGCAATTTATTTATAGCAAGCACAGACTAAAAGATTAAAATATAAGAGAGGGAATGAGAGGGAAGTTTATAGAGTATCAAAAATTAAACATCAAAATCAATAATCTGTAAATAATATAATATTTCGCTACAATATTCCTCAGTTTTAGTATTGAAAAACGAATAAAATATCTGTTAACCTCTACTACTGTGATAAAAGAATCCATTCCTCTTTCTCTCTCTCTAAGAACTCTTGCAGTATATTTATCAAATGAAAACATTAAGACGAGAATGTTTCTTTTCACAAATAAATCAAACTTCTACTGTCCTTACTGCGGTGAAAAAAATATTGGGAGGGCTTGGCTCATCAGCTCCCAGCGGTTTCGCCAATTTTTAATCTCCCAGACCGCTTCTTTAGATCTCTAATACTGTATTGGTTCATTCTGTTTCTATATACTACACTGAAGGTGGATTATAAAAGCAGAATGAATCAACACAGTATTAGAGCTCTAAAGAAGCGGTCTGGTGGATTAAATTGGCGAAACCGCTGGGAGAGTTCACCACTGATGAACCAAACCCTCCCAATATTTTACACGGCAGTAAGGGACAGTAGAAGTTTGATTTATTTGTGAAAAGAAACATTCTCGCCTAAATGTTTTCATTTGTTATATAGATGGAGCGTTATTGATTTGTATTAATATATATATATTTATTAATTATTTTATATTTATATATATACATCTATTTATATTCAAAAGTTATCATATTTAATCTTAATTAATCAACATTGTACATACAGTTAAACCTGTCTATAGCGCCCCCTCTTGGGACTCACCAAAATAGGGTGCTATAGAGAGGGGGTGCTATAGACAGGTTTAACTGTATAGCTTATCCATATATGAACGATTAATAAAAGTAGTTTCAATCCCAATCTCTCTCTTGGACTCAGCCACATAGAATGAGCTCCAAGTTAAGGAAACAGTCAAAAATCAAGAAATATTCGGCAGATTGATCCAAATGATATGCGCCAGACCCTCAGAACTTGCCCTGGAGCCTGGCTGGACGTGAGAGGGAACAAGAGTTCAGGTAGGACAGGCACCAATTAACTCTCTGCATTTGCTAATATCCTATCTAAATCACATTTTGTTTCATATGGATTCTATATAAACAAAAACATTTTCCCTATTTTTTATACTTATGGAATAGAGAAATATATGTGAAAAAATAGCAGAAAAAATAAAAAGGTCAGGTGTTGATCTTAAAAATAAAAAAGGCATATCCTGAACAGGAGCACATGTGCTTTTCATATCTCAGAGCGCTATCTGGTGTAATTCTATTATTATTTTACATTTTAAGCGTATTTACGCATGTTTGGCCTTAAATAACCCTTCCTTGGTTTCTCAAAAGGCCTCTGGGACCAAAAATATTTTTGGTCGCAGTGGTATGGCCTACTCCACGCTGACGATCGCCAACAGCGTGAAACGCGTTCGTGGATGGATTTTCTTGATTTATCCAGAAATTCGGTTGGCCAAATATCAGTCTAAATCAATGTTTAATTGATTTCTGTTCCACCAGATGGCGCTCTGCCTTCTGTTAAGCACATGTGCTCCTGGTCAGGATATGTCATTTTTATTTTTAAGAGAAATATATTGCATAGAGATGCGGGAGGATGAAATTTATGTACAAAAAGAGGCACTTCTCCCTTTAATTGTGCATCATAACGATGCACTGTGCATCGTCCTAGTAAATAACCTTACTAGTGATGATAAAGAATGAACCACAATACCAGTACTGACAAATTCAGACAAAGTACAAACCTGTATACCATGGTTTCGGACTTTGGCCCTCATTCGGCCCCTGCCACTTCACCAGCTTAAACATCTCTCTACTATTATTGTGCCTTCTACATGCTACGGATAAGCATTTTAAGGCATGACTCATGTTTGGGAGTCTCCAAACGCCCGCCGCAATGGAGGGCCAAGGAGAGGGCTGGAGAGGCGCCGGCAGAGCAGTGGGCACCCCGGTGGAGAAGAAGGCGAGAGCGCCGTTTATGAGGGAGCCAAGACAGCACCAAGCACAGCTAAAGCACCGCAGGCTTCAAAAATTCAAAAAAAGGGATCATTTCAATGATCGAGATCAAGGGATCAAGATTCAGAGATCATCTACCAGCTTAAACACCTGTTTGGTAATTTCGACCGATATCATAACCTCTCTGGTAGGATATTATGAAACAGAAACTGCCCTCGTACTGATACTGCTAAAGCTCAAAACCATGATATACAGTTTGGCTTTTTGTCTGAATATTTTCTAAAATTTATGCTGTGGATTGTTCTTTAACAACTAGTAACGTTTTTACTGGAGTGATAAACAGTGTATCGTTCTGATACACAAATGAAATGAGATGTTCCTCTTTTTTTTTTTGGTTTAGAGAAATATATATTTAACGCGCCAAGTATGATATTGGAAATGGAGAGTATTTGGCTAAATAGTCTTGAACAATAATGGCTCTAAGAGCAGGGACATTATCATGTAGCAATTTCCACTGTGTTGATTTAAAGAGTTGGTTTCTTTTTATCGCATCACGAAGGCGCACAAGTATTACGTTGTATGCCTGTTTAGTATATGTCGTGTATAAGTGTACGTGGGACGTGTGTTGATGGGACATTTAGTTTTGAGACAGCATATGCTATATATGCTACAAATCGAATGGCCCGGCTTCGCACAATTGGTTGTTTCGCAGATAACTAGTGGTTCAAAAAAATGTTGATTATGGCATTATTACCAACACTCATAGTAGTAGTCGTCGTGATGATGATAGGAATGCGTTATTATCATCATTTTGACAAAACCAATAAGATATTTAGGGTTTGGTTTCTTTTTACAATTCTTTTATTTTTCGAGCTTTCGGGCTATAAATGCCCTTCAACACGGAGACCCAGAAGGTCAAGTTGGCCCGAAATCTCGAAAAATAAATAAAAAATTGTAAAAAGAAACCAAATCCTAGATTCTTTAATGATTTTGTCAATATGTAAAAGCAGGAAGAATATTTATTATCATCACTATTGGTGAGCCGAACCCCCCAATTCCCATCCCTGGACACTTTTATTTTTCTGTTTATCATTACTCTTCACAATTCATCTTTTCATACTTCATCCCAAAGGATAGAAATAGTCGTTATTTCTCATTTAAATATATTAAGATGTTTCGTTCAAAAGAAACATTTGTGATAAAACTTGTCAAACGTCGTTTTACAGTCATAAGCCGCATTATATTGTATTATAAAAGACAATACGTTTTGAGGGAAATGTTTATTTTATACCACGACCATACAATGTTTCGGATGTAACAGCCCTTCAATGGGTACAATTACGATACTAAACAAAATTGAAATTTTGAAAGAGGATCTATTTACCCCAACAGCTAGACTGCATACAATACAGTGGGTCATCTCCTCTTCATCTGCTCAGCTTTCTGATAACAAAGAAACGGCCGCTCTCCTATGAATTATAAATCTCAACCTGGAATCAATGTAAAATATCCCTAGAAATAAATCTGCTCGATACTATTCATCATCTTGGACTTCCATAGTCAATGTAAATAAAACCAAAAAGACTCCTCTCTGACTGACAACACGAGTGGTTAGAGTTCTTTTGAAGGCCTAAGGAACCTGAATTAATTACATTTATATTCTAATATCATAGTGTGGGGATGGCTTTATAAGTAGATAATAAAACTGGGTTTAATATTGATGTGTATTTTTTAATGAATTGGTTAGTTTCGTATATATTTCAACTTTTGATTCTAGGTTTTATTAATTCATGACTAAAAACTAAATAATTAATTAATAAAAATATATTTTTAATAAAGCTTTAATTTAAATGCACTAAAAGGTTAAAAAATATATATATATTATCTTCTGTCATTGAGCAATTAGATGTATCTGAGTAAAATAAAAGCGGCGGGGGACCATCATATTTAGAGAAGAGGTAAAAATATAGAAACACTTATAAAAATCGCCAATCAGTTTCTACATATTAAATCACATCAGGTTCGAAATTCATGATGATCGTCCCCCGCCGCTTTTATTTTAACTCAGATACATCTAATTGCTCAATGATAGAAGATAAAAAATATTTTATTTTTCCTTTTTGGTGTATTTAAATAAATGTTTCTAAATATAATTTTAATTATTAATTAATTTTATTCGTTACATTGTAACGATTCGTTACATCTTGTAGAGGGGCAGAGATGCCTGGAATCTTGAGATTGCATTAATAAAAATGAAATACTTATCTACAGAAATCTGTTGTGTTTAGTAATGTACTCCGCCAATTGCAGACATTCCCAGTAACCAAGATTGTTGTATTAGAAACTTACCACATGTTGATTTGGATCATTGGTGGCTTGTTCCATCCCCATACTTGCATCAGGTTGGGATCCCCCTAAAGGTCAGGTCAGCTTATAACATTGCTCAAGTTATTGTGGGTTCCTGGGATGCTTTAGCTTATGTTAAACCTTTTTTAATGGCTGCTTCAACATTCCTTGATATTTATAGTCTCATCTTTTATTTTTAAAATGTTCATTGTAATTAGGACTCTTTCAAAATGGTTTCTTCTGTTCCCTTTGTGTCAGCCATATTGGTATGCAGTATTTCTTCTGTATGGGAAATCTACCCTCATCATTCAACCACCGCGTAGCAGCACGTGCAGTTTGCGAGACGTTACAAAGAATTGTTGCATTGCGCTGTAGATGAATATAGTATTCAGATTCAATAGACAATTGATAATTAGAATTTTTTTTTGACATTTTTCAATACATGCAAAAGTGCACAGTCTTCACTATTTTAAAAAGATAATTATATACAGGGTGGCCCATAAGTCCTGAATTCTTTATTTTTTTAGCAAAAATTAAAAGTCAAACTAGAATAAAAATATCGTAAAGATATAGGCTGCCAGGCCGGCATTTATATTTCTCCAAATTAAAGATACCTCGGCCATAAATCTTTTTATTATCTCGACGTTTCGACAAAAATCTTTTGTCCTCGTCAGGAGCAAACAAAAATTAAAACATTTGACAAGTCGTTAAAAAAGAGAATTTTTTTTAGCGCTTTGCCAAATGTTTTAATTTTTGTTCGCTTCTGACGAGGACAAAAGATTTTTGTCGAAACGTCGAGGTAATAAAAATATTTACTGACCGAAGTATCTTTAATTTTAAGAACTAAAATAAAATCTTTAGAGATTTATATTCTAGATTGCCTTTTAATTTTTAATAAAAAAAAAGGGTTTGAGACTTATAGGCCAACACTATATATATACATGATACTATATACAATGGAAATGGCGCCTCTGGCACCGCTGTAGAGTTTGGTGGAGAATCGCCAGTGATATATTAGAAAATTATAACAAACAATATACAGGTTAGCCCAGTGAATAAAACACCAAAGTCTGGATATCCGCAGATTGTGCCGGACAAGACACGAACGTTGTCCCCTAATATCTTGTTTAAAAACTTCTGTTAAAAACTTCCAAACCTTCATATTGGATCTTTCCAAGTTTTCTTTTGTTTCTCTCCTTGCTGACATTATATATAGTTCTTAAGAATTATTTTTAAATAGTTATTTTAGGAATAAATATTCTATTCATTAAATTTCATTTGTGTCATTAATAATTTTTCTCTATATATTTGTTAAAGTCATTTATAAAAAGAAATTATTTGTAAAAATTGTTTGATTATTTATTCAGATAAATATGATTCCAAATTTAATATGTTTGGAATATAGGATATTTTAAAATCTTTAATCGTGATTAAAAATGATACTCATTAAGTTCTTTTGAAAGGTTTTAATAGAGAGAAGATGTGAATGGAAAATACGAGGGCCATCCAATAAATAAGTTTCCCTATTTTTTTTCCTGCGAACGAAACAATGTAAAAATTAGTTAGTAGTGTAAGAAATGGTCAATAGGATGCGTTGGAAGCGCAACACCTTCAAAATCACCTACTCGTACGCGAAAGTCCGTAGCGCTTCAGTTTCCATGGAGCTACCACTGGTGAACGTGTCCACTTGAAAACTCCGTTCTGTGATTCGTTTTTTCACTGCGAAAAATGAAACTGCGGTCAATATTCATCGCAATTTATTGCCAGTGTATGGTGAAAGATGTATGAGCATCCAAATGGTTCGCCGATGGCGCTCATGGTTCTTGGAAGGACGGCAAAACGTGCATGATGACGAGCGAAGCGGCAGGCCCGTTACTGCTACGGACAATGCAGCCGTTGCTGCTGTTCGGAATGTGGTGGAAGCAGATCACCGCGTCACCATTGACGAAATAATGATTCGACTGCCTCCTGGAATCGAAATTAGACGCTCTTCGATTGGAACAATCATGTCAGATGTTTTGAAATTTCGCAAAGTCTGCGCAAGATGGGTCCCGCGTTTGCTCTCGGAAAATCACAAGCAACAACGGATGGAGGCAGCCGAGCTTTCCTGGAAATGCATCGAAGAGATGGAGATCAACTGTTTTCCCGTAATGTCACTGGAGATGAAAGCTGGGTTCATCATTCAACTCCAGAAACAAAACGACAAAGCATGGTGTGGAAGAAGCCTGAGGAAAGTGCACCAAAAAAGGCGAAGGTCACAATCTCTGCACGCAAAGTTATGGCTATCGTCTTTTGGGGCTGTAAGGGTGTTTTATTGGTTGACTACCTGCACCCAAACACTACGGTTAACACTGCGAGGTACTGCGAAGTCCTCACTAAACTCAGAGCTGTAATAAATGGAAACGTCCTGGACTTTTGTCTCGGAAAGTATTACTCATCCATGACAATGCTCGCCCTCACGCAGCTCGAACGACCCAAACGTTGCTGGAAACTTCAAATGGGATATTTTCACACATCCACCTTATTCTCCGGATCTTGCCCCAAGCGACTTCAATCTTTTTCCAGCACTCAAGTTGCACTTTGGAGGCAAGCACTTTGCGAATGATGACGAAGTGCAGGCGGAAGCGAACCACTGGCTACGAGACAGGACACGGCTTGGTACAACAGTGGTATCAAACAATTGCTACAACGGTACCAAAAATGTTTGGACAGAAATGGTGATTATGTAGAGAAGTAGTCTATGAGTTGTATAATGAAAATAAAATAACTGCATAATTGTAAATAATGTTGTTTATTTGTTATAAATAGGGAAACTTATTTATTGGATGGCCCTCGTATATTGCAGCGAAATATTTATTGTTTATTAGTTTTTGGACTATATAAAATGTTTAACCTCTCTGTCGCCACAGCCGTTTGGAACATGACAATTGATGCTCAACCAAATATTCAATTGAATGACAGGGTAGAATATAAAAGCGCTTTATGATAAATCCCTATATATATATATAAGTCAGTAAATGTATGTATGTATTAGATACTAAAAAGGCATATATTGGATTGAATAAAATATCTATTTGCCAATATTTCAGCTGGCTGAACGCCAACCTTTATCGAGACATTACAATTTTCAAAAATAACAAAAAAAAAATAATGCCTCGATAAAGGTTGGCGTTCATCCAGACGAAATATTGGCAAATAAATATTTTATTCAATTTAATATATGACTTTTTACTATCTAATGATTTAAGTATGGATTGCTCCATTTTCCGTATGTATGTATATATGTTTGTCGGCTATACACGTCCACAATGCATAACTAATCTGGCTTAAACTTTAACAGTATATAGAGTTGAATCTGGAAAAACTTATAGGCAAATTTTCAGGCTTCTATCTCGAATATCCATAAAGTTATTAACATATTTTCCCTATTTCACTCGCAACCAGCGCCTCACTGCGGTAACTTCGTAATATAAAGTTAAGAAAAGATGGACCTCGTGAGGCGACGGTGACCTTGAGTGACATAATGATGGGGTAATGAAGAAATCACTTGCTATCATTTTATGTATATATATATCGAATTTAAAATATATTCATATAAAATCAAAATAATACAGATTTAAAATATCGTTGTCAAAATGTACGTTTTATTTTATATTTAAAAAAAAAACCACAAAACTCCGCCTTTGCCGGTCCCAAGCCAGGATGAAAAAGAAGGAGGGGGAGCAGTAACAAGCTCGCTAAAAAACCTGGGCTCAGATGGCGCGGCTGATAGTACCCTGTAAGAGCTCCTGATCCAGGGATACAGGATGAGCAGCGTTTGTACTCCATGTTAAGAGCGGCTATACATGGCGTCGGTTCCTCATGTCAGAGGCGGCCATTTATTTTGGAGCTAAGTCAGCCTGCCACTGAGTAGTGCTCCAAGTCTTAATGACAAAGGCAGACGCATTCTACTTCACCCAGTCATGATGGTTGTAAAACAGACACCATCAAGGGTCACAACTTGAGACCCAAATATGATTGAGTGGAGATAAGAAAATAAGAAGTAGAAGAAAAACACACAAAGTTTGGAGTGGGACGTTTCACAAGAGTGACATCCACGGCGCCAATTTATATTTGTAACAAATAGTATTTGAATAAAAACATTTAATCGGGTAAAACCCGGGTCATTCGGCTTGTTTACAAATAAAATGCTGACGTCACGTGTCTAATGCTAATAAACCAAGTATGCCACCACAGATTATTCTATGGCAATATCTAAAACTTCCTATTTATGGGGTAGCCTATAAGTACCGAACCCTTTTATTTTTTCATTAAAAATTAAAAGGCAAACTAGAATAAAATAATTATAGTTTTTTTTATTCTAGTTTTTCTTTCACACATTTTTAATAAAAAAATAAAAAATTTCGGGACTTACTAGGCAACCTGTATATATCTAAAACTTCCTATATATATGATTTTATTGAGGTATATATAAAAGTAATAGAACTTATGGCAGGATGAACACAAATGAAATTTCAAAATATATTTTTGTCAAAATTCAGTTTCAAATAACTATTGTAAAAAAATCAAAAGTTTTCGGGTCTGTTGATCGCGACAACATAATTAAATTTAAATCCGTATTAATTCTATTTACATATTTTTATTTGATCTGTTGTTTTCGGATTTAAGAATGTGATTTTCTGATTAAAGATTTTATATAGATAATCCGAAAAATCAATTTATTTATATCCTTTTTACATGGGAGTTAAAGTTAAATATAAAAATAGCATAAATACATATCAATAGATGGTATATCCTAAAAACCTTTGTAGTATTGAGTATTGTTCTATACAGAAATTTCTGTATTATACATACACGACCCAACCTACCTTATATGCATACAGTACAATTATGCAAATCCTCTTATATCAGTGGTCGGCAAACTGCGGCTCGCGAGCTACATGCGGCTCTTTATATAGTTCCATACACAAATATTATTTATGCGAGTAATATTTATTGTTGGCAAGAAAAAAATATGTGGCTCTTTAAAAATTTTGAAATTTTGTAAATTGTAATTTTTTACTCATCCGACTCAAAGGTTTGCCGACCCTTGTCTTAGACCAGTGGAGATTGGAGATAGTGGTAAAACCACCCCAAGATAATGAAACTGATTTCTTGAAATCATTCAAATTCCACGGATAAACAAACGATGTTTAGTCCACATTCTACTCAGACTTACAGCCTACATTTTCTCTATTTACACAATAAACAAAAACCCAATTCGAATAAACAGAAATTATTGGGCGTGGATAAGACTCTATTATATACAGTTAAATTTAATTTATATATTGTTTTTAGCTGTAATATAGTCTTTTATCCACGCCGCGATAACATCTCTCTTAATTTGTTTTTGATTTGCCCGTTATAGAGCAGGTTTTTATCGAAAGCTTGCAACACCTTAATATAAAGAAACTCTTTGCCCTAAATTGTGCTTATTTGACTATTTCTGGGTAACGTTAAAAATACAAATGGTAATGCAAAGCAATGTAGATTGACAATAGAACAAAGTTTAGGTAAATTTTGTAACAATTTACTGTCAATGTGTTACTTTTCAATACTATCGTCTAATATTATCTCTACAAACCTTACTATAATGATATAAGTTATTGAATGAGAGGGCTTGGCTCATCAGAGAAATCATTCAATAACTTTTATCATTACAATAAGGTCTGTAGATATAATATTTGATAATAATATTGAAAAGAAACACATTGCCAGTAAATTTATTTGTTACTGATTTTATCGATAGATGGCAATTAAATTTGTGGCGACCACACTTTGCTTCAGTGAGCGCGAACTGGGACAAAGCTTCACTACACATACGGGCGGTAGTGTGGCGACCTGACTACGCATGCGCGCGGGGCGGCAATACGGGATTTTCTGGCCACGCGCGTCATCAAAACAACAAGGCTTGCTCCAACGGCCGTTACTTCTTTTCTCTTTAGCATTTCTGGCTTTAAATAAATTAATTTAAATTATAAAAAATAATTATAATTTTATCAGCGGCCTTTCCACAAGCCACACCAACACGCACGCAACCATTCCCACAAAATTTGGTGAGCCGGACGACTCGAATGAAGAATTAACGGCCAACGTCAAGGGCAAATCTTTGCAAATCATGGAAGCTCAAACATTCACGATGGAAACTCACCCCATCTCAAATATCAAGATTGATTTTTCGAGCTTCACCCTTCTTGCCAAACGACATTCCATTGTAGCTCAGCCAACTGGAAGCTGCC
Source organism: Cordylochernes scorpioides (assembly GCA_030710605.1). Taxonomy (NCBI): domain Eukaryota; kingdom Metazoa; phylum Arthropoda; class Arachnida; order Pseudoscorpiones; family Chernetidae; genus Cordylochernes; species Cordylochernes scorpioides. The sequence continues at coordinate 165,817,127 of CP092865.1, read as the reverse complement.
TTTATTTTCGCAAACGTCGCCAGTGACGAATTTAAGTATAACGCAACGATCGTTAATTTGGATATACTAACTCTCATCTGCGCTACGACATTGTAGAGAACCCACCAGTTTCAGAAAATATGCGGCGCTCAAAGAACGGCTTCTCCAGCGATTTGGCCGGTCACAACAGGTACGAACAGCCCGAGTATCAGAAACTCAGCCCATTGCTGATCAGAGACCCTCGATTATCCTGGTTGAATTGTCCAAACCACCTCCATCTCAGCACTGTGATCCCTGTACTCCCACCTCCAATAGCCTCCAACACCTGGAGCAGACGGCTGTTTCCCGTAACATGAATGTCACAACAACTGCCCCGCTGACTACATTCCAGAACGGTGAAAACACCAACTCAAGCTCCAACTTGCCTTCTCCCACCAGCTCTCTGAGTAACTCTTCATCCCTGGACTCCTCATCGCTCTGCTCCAACCATCCTTCAAACACCATCTCGCGCCCCCCTGCAACTGTTTTCTCCACCCCAGTGCACAGTGACAATCCCTTGCCCCAGCAGCCGCCATCTCATGAAGAGCCCTTGCCTCCATCCTGCGAGCAGAAACATCCACTCTCCTTGAGAGAAACCAATAACGCGGCTGAAAGGACTCCTCTCCACTTGCAGCCCGCCCAAACTTCGGTACCACAACCTCTCCAACATCAAAACTCTCTCAAAGAGTCATTACCTCCTATTGAAGCAAGAGTCACTACTTCCCTAATACCGATAGCTCCGGTACTCACGGCGACTATACCTATCGCTGAGCAACCCATCATATCCCAGCAAGCTAACAAGATGGTTGCCACCCATTACATCTGGCCAATATTTAAAAAGGACAGGTGCCTCCCTCAAGCCCCCAAGACCAGATCCCAACCCAAAAAGCCACTCTACCAAGAGTTCCCTCTACGACTACATTGGATCTTTAAGGATCCTACTGGAGGGGAAGTAGTGTGGCGACCACACTTTGCTTCAGCGAGCGCGAACTGGGACAAAGCTTCACTACGCATACGGGCGGTAGTGTGGCGACCTGACTACGCATGCGCGCGGGGGCGCGCACTTTCTGGCCACGCGCGTCATCAAAACAACAAGGCTTGCTTCGAACGGCCGTTACTTCTTTTCTCTTTACATTTCTGGCTTTAAATAAATTAATTTAAATTATAAAAATAATTATAATTTTATCAGCGGCCTTTCCACAAGCCACACCAACTGCACGCAACCATTCCCACAAATTTATAAAGTTTTAGAAATACAATTTTCTCGGATCACGAAAGAAAAATTTAATCTATCTAACTCATATTAATGACATTTTACATAAGATGGCGATTAAAAATTAATTTTTTATTTGAGTAGGGAAAATTTGGGGTAGGAATACCAATTAAAAAATAATCAGGGATCTACACAGAGTAAGTTTTTTAATTGTTAAATTTTTTAAACAAAATCGAAATATAACATAAGAATACCAATTTTTGAGCAATTCAATCTTATAAAACGACTTTAACGAAGAGTAAATACAATAATTCCATCTTTATAGATTCTATGAAATCCGTAAAATATTGGAGCGAAAGTATTTATTTATTTTATTAACTGAGTATCATTTTTTATGTTTATATTTTGCTACTCTGTAAACTTCTCTCATTGCTTATCTTTTTTAATCATTCATAGTTTGTTCTTGCCTTTAATAAATTTCTGTGTTATCCTGAAGTTTGTCTTTCCTAAATTTCCACGTGGCATTTTGGTGAATTGCTGGGTAAATTAGGGAAGACAAACTGAAGATCGCCGAGAAGACCTAGAGGACATGGGTGCTGTGATCTACATTTTCGGAGACTGACTCCAGGATTCCACCGCCGTGTCAAAGCCAAGACTTCCTTCAAGATGACGATGTCCCTATAGACGATACGACGACAAAGCCGCTCTTCACAACGCAAGAAAAAGGACGCAAAGGTACTAGGGACAATGTTCCAAGACTTCGATGGAATCCTTGGCAGAGGCACGTTAGATCAATGTCAGTAACTACAATAATTGCAAGCTGTGGGTCACAGCTCCCATAGGGAAGGAGCTATATAGCGAAGTATTTATTATTTTATTAACAGAGTATCATTTTTGATGTTTATATTTTGCTACCATGTAAACTTCCCTCATTGCTTATCTTTTATTATCATTCATAGTTTGTTCTTGCCTTAAATAAATTGCTGTGTCATCCTGAAATTTGTCTTTCCTAATTTTCTACGAGGGAATATTCAAATAGGAATATACTCAACTTTCAAATGTTGATCAGAGAACTTATAAGACTTAACCACGTATAATCGAGTCATTTCTAAAGCCTAAAACGGATGAATTATTGGTCAACACTAATGAAACGTTTCAAAGTTTTTTTTCCTTCCGTTTTGCATTAAAATTTCTATCACGCCAAATTTTAATTTTCGAAAGAGCATAAGTTGCTACTATGAATTTGAATCGCAATGTGCGAGATATTTGCTGTTAGAAAATTCACAATATAAAAAAATACCCACACACACATACAGATTTATTAAGACCCAGGTCTTATACAGATTCACCACAGGAATGAAGCATAGATATAGATCCGATACTCCAGAAAGAACAAAATTCAACAGCAGCCTCCAGGTCCGACGTATGTCCAAAATTACAGACAAGAAGGCATTGACATTACAGAATATATATGCAATATGTATATATGGTAATTTAAACCAACAACCCATATTGTATATAACTTATAACAAGATTTTCATGTTGTATAATAGAAACACATCTGTAAATGATTATACGCATTATTGACATGTGTCATTACATCATCATATGTAATGTACTTTGTACAAGCTGAGAACAAATAAATAAAACTCTGTAATAGATTAAGAGTTGAGCTAAATAAATAGAAGTCAAAAACGTCTAAATTCGAGATAGATGGAAGTCACAAACAACATCTAAAGATAGATTGGAAGCTGTCAGGACGGCGCCAGTTTAGAATGTCACCAGACGATCCACACTCTTCACATCTGGTGAAATACAAAACTCCCTTTCTCAGAAAAGGTATATAAAGCCCCCGTCTTAACCTATAAATACAGTCAGTTCACCATCAGCGTGAGCCCTCGTCGGTTGTACCCCAGGTCCACTTCATCCATCATGTAGACCAGTAAGAAATCTTCTATCTCCATCTTTCGCTCCTAGCTCAACTTTTATCTGTTCACGGAACTTTCTTAGTGCAACTGTGTCTTCGTTTTTGTATGGACATTCCCAAGCTTTCCACTCTGCCTCGACCACGACTGCCTGTACTCTGTGAGAACTTTTAAAGGTCTTACAAGGTGCAGAGAGGTACTGGAAAACTCCCCATCCTGACTGTTCCTCTCGGTCAACACAGTATAGCGAGAGTTACAGGGACTCACACCATAGTTTAAGTCGACTGGATACTTCATCACAGTTTTAGTCGACAGGATTCTACAAGAGGCTACCAGACCTCAAACAAAACTTAAAGAATTTTTCCTTTTTAGCATGTATATCGGGATTCAGACAATAACTCTGGAAGATATTACAGTGACCTTAATTGAAGACTTACCAGATAAACAAGTGTGAACTAAATTGTATCTGTATCCTTCAAAAAAAAATAATAATAAACAGACAACCGGTTAAATCAAAGACTTCTACTTCCTTGAGTTTTGTCCATATCAGTGGTGAGTTGAAAGCAGTATAGGTAACAAGGACCCACACAGAAGACAGTATCCATAAGAAAGAACCCGTGAGGTTATTCGGTAAATTCACATGCCTATGAAGTGAACAAGGACACATTTACAAACTCTGCTATCCAATAAAATAATACCTTGTATTGATATTAAGTTAAAATGTTAGTCTTCCAGGGAAAGGTTTCTTTTCAAAATCTTTTATCTTCTACAGGAGAAACACGATACTTCTATAGAAGGGCGTTCGTGCCCAATAGTTAGAGATTAAAGATCGCAGTGTGGGGACAGTGGAAATTTGATTTGTTTGTAAAAAGAGTCATTCGCGTCTTGATTGTCTTCATTCGTTATATATAGATGGCGCGGTATTGCTTTGTATTAATGATTTTGGAAAAAAAAATT
>CP092865.1:165753690-165812914 GCA_030710605.1 Cordylochernes scorpioides | reverse complement strand
AAAAAAGAATCGTAAGATATCTAAAAACTACTAAAGAACTCGAGCTACGCATATCTAACCAAAACCTCCCACGCTGGAAGCATACAGCGATGCCACATGGGCAAGCGACAACACCGACAGAAAATCACTAAGCGGAAACTTGTTCCTACTGGGATCAAACCCCATCTCATGGATGACTGGGAAACAAGGTTGCGTATCTCTCTCATCCACCGAAGCGGAACTTATCTCCGCAGCTGAAGCCTCACAAGAACTGTTATGGCTTCTCGACTTGCTAAAGGATCTCGAACTGGAACAGAAAGCTCCAATCTACTTCCACCAAGACAATCAATCATGTCTCAAGATATGTTCATCCGAAAAAGTGTCTTCTAGAACCAAGCACATCGCAACCAAGATTCATCACCTGAAGGATCTTCAGAAGAAGACAGTGATAAAAATGGTCTACTGCCCAACTGGCGACATGAAGGCGGACATTCTGACCAAGCCGCTACCAAGGCCGACATTTGAGAAGTTACGCTACAACCTCGTGATGTCTCCACATTCATGCCGGGGATTTGTTGGATAACTGAATGCTACGACAGCTAGCGCCACACTGGACCTATCATCATCACAACTGTTTGTTTACCTTCTTCTCTATACTTCAATAACTGTTCGCTACCATAACTTTGTCTTTCTTGCTAAATGGATAATAAAGATTATTATCATATAATCCTCAACGTCTTCATGCCTTCCTACAAGCTGTAAGTACCTAAATCTTACAACATATATATAAAATATTTTAATAAAACGAAATGTTTCAAATATTCATTGCACATTTTATTCGGAAGAGTTTTAAAACACCTAATAAATAAACACATGTAAAACTTTATTATTAAAGTAGATCATATTTATTCGTATTTTATTTTACCTTTTTATGTATATACAATTTTATGATTATGAAATTTTGTTCTATATGAATGCTTTTTAGTGAAAATCTATGTTATGTTCGCAATAAATGAATATTCGAACATTCCTTTAAGATTAAATAAAATTAAATCAGAAAATGTTTATTTATCGAGCCATTTTTTAAATCATTAAAATATAAATATTCTCATTTAAAAATAAAATTGAAATTGCTTTTAATTCTCCTTCATATAGTGAAATTAATTGCATCTGCTTATGTGTGTGTATTTAATTATTTTCATTTTTATATGAAAAATCTCTTTTTACGGGCTCAAAGAGTTAATGAAAATATTTATCTGTGAAAAAAAAAAAGATAAAATATTTAAAAATATACTGATACTTTTAATTAAATATCATAAAGACAAAAATATTTTAGATTACAAAATGAATATTTTGTTTAAGAATTTAAAAATACATCTTAAATAAAATATGTTTCTACATTGAAATAATTATTTATTTAATAGAATAGGATTGAAAATCTTTTTTTTTTTTATGTTGAATATATTATATTTTAACGGCTGCATTTAATATTGAGGTTTTATAAACGTGAATAGAATAAATAAAAATCGTATAAAGATGAAAGAAGAGAATGTGAACAAGAAAATTCCAGAGTAAAATAAAAAAGCAGAAGATAGAATCTAAGTTGCCGGAACTACGCAAGATTTCGTAGAGTGGAATCAACAAGCCAGCTAAAAAGATGTGTTCTTTTAATTTTTTTTTTGCCAGTCGATATTTTGACGGATGGGGAATACATGTCTGCTGCTTTGCTGAATCATTGGGGAGGGTTGATGATTCACGTTGGAACAAGGTGGGGGCATAGATAATAGCGGTAAGCCGAGACCATGATGAAACCATGCTGGGAATGCAAAACTCGGTAAGGGAGAGGGGACATTAGGGGGTCTGATTTATTTTTCAATCTGGACTGTCCCTTTATGGCCGAGGGAGAAGTCATATTGGAGTGGCCCTGCCATTTATGCCTTCCACCACCATGATCGTAAAGCAAAGTTTAATCACGCTCTTTGTCCCTCTGATTTATTTGTGTCATCTGTACCAAACTTCTGGAGGGAGCACAATTTGATTGGGAACAGCCTATTTTGGAATACCTTTTAAAAGCATAATATACCATTTTAGTCATCGTCTGCATTTAATTAAAAGACAAGCACACACATTTCGAAAAGCAAATCCAATATATTCTGATGATTTTTGAATGATGGATATTGCGAAATTTGTCATGTTTGATTTTATTTAATAAATAAAATAGTAATAGAAATAATAGATAAGCGTAGATATTTAAAATATAGATTTATATAAATTTTGTAAAAATTAAATTTACTGGCAATGTGTTTCTTTTCAATAATTACATCAAATATTATCTCTATAGACCTTACTGCAATGATAAAAGTTATTGAATGGGAGGGTTTGGCTTTTCAGTGGTGAAGCCTCTGGAATCGCCAAATTTGGCGAAACCGCTGAGAGGGTTCACCACTGATGAGCCAAGCCCTCATTCAATAACATATATCATAGCAGTAAGGTCTGTAGAGATAATATTTGATGTAATTATTGAAAAGAAACACATTGCCAGTAAATTTATTTGTTGAAAATATTATGAATAGATGGCAATTGAATTTATAAATAGATTTATATACAGAAATTATATGTTTAAAAATAAATATAATTCTACTCGGGGTATTTAAATTGTAATTATAACAGATTATTTATTGGTTTATCAACAGATTCTTAATTTCAATATTTGATTACTCAGCCTATGAATTTATTTCGTTGCCTCTCTGTTTTCTTATATGTTAATAAATTGGAATTGTTTTGATGAAAAATAGAGTGACTTGGGGGGTCAGTGGAAGGATGGTTGAACCGTTGGTTTTCGACCGCTACGACCCGGGTTCGATTCCCGCATTGGACACTTTTTTTTGATAAAAAAAATGCTCCAATGGCCCCCAACCCCACCAGCGAGTGAAAGTAACCAAATGGGGATCTAGAATATTTGTAAGTGCAAAGTCGAACTGCTTTTCACGTGTGGCGCATTTACAGTAAAATCAGTCGCCTACTTCTACCCACCATGCTTATCATGGTCTGTACCACGTGTAATGGGGATAAGCAAAACAACAAAAAAGAGTGACATATCTTCCTGAGGTTTCAATGTGAAATATTTTGAAGAATGTAAAAGATATATTGCTAATCTAATGTTGTTTACATTTAACCATTACCTACAAATCTCCTCAAGTACGGTATCATCGAATACGAATGGAATTTGGTAAATCAAGAGCTCAATTTTTGGAGAGATAATGGATTATATGAAACAGTACAGCAAAATACAATCCTGGACAAAACTTAAGGAATTTTCACCTTTTAGCATGTATATTGGGAGAATAATTTGAAAGATATTACAATGACCTTTATTGAAGACACACGATATAACTAAGTGTGAACAAAATTGTCTCTGTTTCCCTCAAAAAGAGAGAGAGAAAAACAGACAGCCAGCGACATCAAAGAGAATTTCCTCTTATTTAAGTTTTGTCCATTATTTTATATTCTGGAAGAACGGCGCGCGCGCGCAGTAAAGCGATGATTGGATTACGAATTCGAACGCATCTGCCGGAAAGATCATGGCCAGTGTGTTTTAGGTGTCAAAGGGATCCTGTTAATCGATTACCTTGAAAAAGACAGAACTATTACAGATGAATATAACTCTAACCTTCTTGACTACCTGGATGACAAAATTCACTAGAAGAGGTCTGGTTTGAATAAGGAAAAAAAATCATCTTTCACTATGAAAACGCATCTACTCATAAAAGTGTGTTGGCAATTGGAAAATTGCAGGATTTGAGGAATGATTTGCTCAGCCACCTCCCTATTATTCTGATTTGGCACCCTCAGACTTTTCCATCAATTCCCACACTTCAAGAAATTTGTTTCTGGAAAGCGCTTCGTGTCCAATGAAGAAGTTGAGAGGGCTGTAGATGAATATTTTGACAGATTTCTAGACTCTCATTTTCGGGAAGAAATACTAATATTAGAGAAACGCTGGATCAAGTGTGTAGAAATCAGAGGAGATCATGTGAAGAAGAAATACTGAACTTAAAAAAAAAGAGTCTATCAATTTCAGAACAAGGACCTTTCACCTTACCCTCGTCCTTCAAACATTATACTGAAATTATCAATATTTTATTATATATATTGCCACGTGGAAAATTAGGGAAGACAAAAAACTTCAGGATGACATAGCAATTTATTTAAGGAAAGAACAAACTATGAATGATAAACAAAAGATAAGCAATGAGGGAAGTTTACAGAGTAGCAAAATATAAACATAAAAATTATATTCTGTTAATAAAATAATAAATACTTTGCTACAATATTATTCCAAACATCCAAGATACGCTCCTTTTTTAAGTTGAAGAAAGGATTGTCCGAAAGCTACATTGATTCCTTTTTAAATAAAAAGTTGAAGCGTTGTCTGTTCCTTTATATAGTTTTCAAAATTTGATGACAACAAGCCACCCAGCCTAAAATGACTCAGCTAGATGAAGGTACCCTCTCCAATCTCCAGCACAGTTCCAAATTGAACAGCATGACCTGTATTGTTCAACTTCACCTGTCACACCTTCTAGCTCACATCTAGATACGATAAAAACAGCTGCCTACTTTCCCGTCGCCCTTAGCACAAAATCAGCTTCCGAAAGGAAAGAGTGTAGGATGACCCATCCATCTGTAAATACCTCTCAGGTTCGACCTTTTTGTATTCATCTCTGAGACTTAGCCAAAGAAGCCTGTAGCACCATCTTTCTTCAAAATTGACCTAGTCTTCGGATCTCGAGTTATGAATGAATTCACAAACAAGACTAACCCACGAGTAATGCTCAAAAAGGTAAAAATCTACTCAACTCTTACGATTTCCAAGGAAGCGGTTGGCTTCCATCCGTTAGCAAGGTAGTATTCCATACTAATACCTAAAAACACCAAATAGCTTTTTTTTTGCTTATCCTTAGTACACGTGGTACAGGCCATGATAATAATGGTGGGTAGAAGTAGGCAACTGCTTTTACTGTTAGTGCACCTCATGTCTACACATGTGAAAAGCAATTCCACTTTGCACTTACAAATGTGCCAGAGCCCCAAATAACTAAACTTCAGCACTTTCCTTAAGGCCCAACCTGCCTTAAGACAGAAGGATTACCTCTCTTCACAGAAGACGAGAATTAAAGAGGAAGAATGCTCCCACTTTCCTCAAACTACGTCAACCAAGTTCTTATTCGTTGTAAGACTTCGGTAAGGACACTTCTGGCTAGCTTCAGGATTTTCTTTTGTCAATGTCCATGTTTTTATAGAACGTACCAAAGTTTTTTTATGTAAAGTCGCACACAGATCATCGTAAAGATAGAGGCTGCCTGGCCGGCATTCATAGTTCTTAAGATTAAAGATACTTCGGCCAGTAAATCTTTTTATTACCTCGACGTTTCGATAATAATCTTTTGTCCTCGTCAGGAGCGAACAAAATTTAAAGCATTTGGCAAGGCGTTAAAAATGATTCTGATATAGAATAAATTTTAACACCTTGCCAAATGTGAAAAAATAGTACAAATGTGATATTGTACTGGGATAAGGTGCATAAATTAAGAAAAAAGCGTCTCCTTATCGTGCAACTGAAAGTTGAGGAAGGAGATTCATTTTATTAACTTTGCCAAATGTTTTAATTTTTGTTCGCTCCTGACGAGGACAAAAGATTTTTGTCGAAACGTCGAGGTAATAAAAAGATTTACTGGCTGAAGTACTTTATTTTCAAGCACACAGATCAGTTTCTCTCTCTATATCTTGATCTCTTCTATCCTTTAATCGTCCTTTGTCGTCTTCGAATGACAAACTTAAGACAAAATTTGATGCATCTCCTTTGTTCTGATATAGTATCTATTATTATAATACAAGAATATAACAAAATAGGTTTATTTAATTCGAATAACATCTTTGATACAGGGCCACGTCGTATAACAAAACAGCCAAATAAATACTTTGTTCAATGTAAAAACATTTTATAAAAATTACTATTTTTTTTTTTTTGCTTATCCCTAGTACACGTGGTACAGGCCATGATAATCATGGTGGGTAGTTAGCGACTGCTTTTACTGTAAGCGCACCACATGTCTACACATGTGAAAAGCAGTTCGACTTTGCACTTACAAATGCCAGAGCCCCGTTTGGTTACTTGCACTCGCTGGTGGGTTCCATTGGAGCATTTTCTTTTTTTTTTAACAGAAAAAAGTGCCCAAAGCGGGAATCGAACCCGGGTCCTAGTGGTCGAAAACCAAACGGTTTACCCAGCCTTCCACCGACCCCCATTTTATAAAAATAAAATTCTTAAACATTTTGATTAGTAATGTGTCTTTTTTCTAGATACAATTTTTGGAATGTTCATTGACACGGGTTAAAGGCGTGTTGAGGTCTAGCTTACCTCTATACAATTTATTATAATATTTTCATAAAAATATATTTTTAAGTGAAAAAAAATAGTACAAATGTGACATTGTACTGGGATAAGGTTCATAAATTAAGAAAAAGGCATCTCCTTATCGTGGAACTAAAGTTGCTGATGGCTTGCGTCATCTATCAGAATAAATATCAACTATTCATTGATTTTTAATTATATAAAATTGGCCAAATACCTATTCTTTACTAATCAAAAATGGCTATTTGGCCAATTCTGAGATATTTAAATATCAAGCAACAAATCAAATATTTAAAAATTGTGTTCTCGACTACAATAAAAATGATTCACGCCGTGAGAGATCGAGGGGAGGTTTGAAAAGGTATATAAATAAGTCTGTACCAGAACGACGTCTAGAACGACAAAAGCTGGAGAAATAAGGAAAATGTCCTGGTAGGGATGAAAGAAAGCTTTGGTATTTGGAGCTTCGGTAACTATTATACGAATCGAATTATTCTACCAAATATTCGATAGATTCCATTCCTATAAGTTGTATCCGTTAGTGGCTGCTCGAGAATCATGGGAAGTATTTCTTTTGAACTTTCTATGACAGGGTGATATATCCCGTTAACAGAGTCAGTGGTCATTTGTCCAAGGACATCCTAAGACCACGAGGGTCATAGGCTCCGATGACCGGAAGACCATTTGATATCACCCTACAGATCACACAAGGACCGGAAAACCATCTCAGATATAGTTCAAACTGACATATATCGCATTTATGCCTTAAGCCATTTATTTTTAAATGTATTATCTCGACAGGGTTTGCAAAACTATAGCTCAGTTCTCCAAGAGTATGAGCCAATCATGCTCGAAGTGGACTCCAGCCAGCCAAGATAACAGTATTTAATCCATCGAAAGGCCGGCTAACGGCGCCAATTCCCGGAGCGGCGGTAAAACATTTATAGAGCGCTCGGGTCGACCATTAATCTGCCGGATAAACACATTAATATCGTCCCCATCTGCTCGCTGGTCACTCATCCATCTCGCACATATCTAATACCCGCCGTCAAGTTTTATATATCTTATTGGTTCCCGCTCTGACCGCTGATCATTCCTTAAATCTAAGAAGAGTTAAAGGTTTCCTTACTACGAGTTTATTATTCTTTTGTGTGAAATCATAGCTTGACATTTTATAGGGATAAAGTTAAACCCATACATGACTAGATCCTACAGGAACTTAAAACACCCAATTCACTCCGGATCATATATACCCGGCCATCCTTGCAGCCCTCTATATGGCAGACATCAATCCAGAACAGGACATTTTAAAGGAATGAAGATAAACCCAGACATGACTAGATCCTACAAGAACTGAAATAACTGTTACAACACCCAATTCCTTCCGGACCATATATACAGTTGCCCGGACATCCTTGTAGCCCTCTATATGGCAGACATCAATCCAGAAGAGGACATCCATACAGACAAGGCACCTCAGTTGGCCAGTATTGTGATCAGGGTGTATGGACCGATCTGCTCCATGGACAAGACACCACCGCCACTACACGAACGTAACCATACTGGTACGAGCTTGAACTAACGAATACGCTCGTATAGTTATTGTTGCGTATTGAAGGCCTTTTTCACCTTTAGTTTGAATTAAAAGACGAACTCTTGTGCCATAAATTGTTAAAGAGGGAGCAATCCCTCGAAATATTTCAAGAAAGATTTGTTTTTCTTTTTAGAGATCCAGGTACGTCTTTTTTACGGCCTTGTTTTTTAATTTTTTTCAACCTTAGTTTTGAAGAATCAACATTTTTCTTGTGGTGAATAGCATAAGCGACCTCAGGTGTTTATCATACATTATATTATTTAAGCTCTTCACAGATTGACGAATTACCAAATAAATATATTTTTGAAATTTTAAAAAGGTTACAAGAAGTTATTTAAGAAATATAGGCTAATTTTAATACGTACGTTTTCTTAAACAAATCTATATCCTACTGTATTTAACTCAATAATGAATATATTGAGAGATCCTGGCTCATCAGAGGTGAACCTTTCCAGTAGCAGTTCACCACCTATATATACTCATGGCCAGAACTTAAGGAAGGGGAGCGCCTTTCATATCTCCGATTGTCTGTTATTTTTTAAGAAGAAAAGGTAATTTTGTTCACAATTGGTTATCTCGTGTCTCTTCAAAAGAAGACACTGTGTATCAAATATCTTTCAGAGTTATAGTCTGAATCCCGATATACATGTTAAAAATCAAACAAATGCTACAGTTTCTTGAGATGGGTTTCTTCATCTTTATTAAACGCATTCTGGAGCTTTCGGGCATCTCTGCCCTCCTACAGGAGTAAAAAAGTATATAAAATGTTTTTTATACGTTTTTATGTACTCCTGATGAAGGGCAAAGATGCCCAAAAGTTCCAGAATACCTTTAATAGAGATATAGAAACCCATCTCAAGAAACTGTAGCATTTGTTTGATTAATATTCAGGAGATTTAAATCTATTGATTCATGTTAAAATGTACAACTTCCTCAAGTTTTGTACATGAGTGTATAAGCCACAGGCCTCATAATATTTTATCATTAATATAAAAGCTGTAAAAAGAAATATAAGGTTGTGCCAAAAGTTCATGAACTTATTATGATTTATATTTTGCAAGAGAGAGAGAGTGTGTGTTTGGGACAACCATGTAATTTTGCTTTAAAAGAAAGGTACGGAATATTTAAAAAATCTATATTTCTGAGTACACAGATGACACGCTAATGTATCCTATTGAAAAGAGTTATGTGAAAGGGTAAAAACCACCAGAGAATAACATGCCCTCATGTGTATCCATAGAGACGTTAGCAGACCATTTCTCGGCAATCAATCAATATGGGTGCTGTCTATGGGCGGTCTCTCACTGGCCCATGACTCACCGTTTGCTCTGTGCCCATGTTTGTGCTCCACGGAGCGGGTAGATTGGCTGATGAAACTGAATATTTACTCTTCTAATTTGTCGGATCGCAGCACCCTCGTCCCTTTATACCTTTTTTTTTTTAATCGACATGGATTCAGGTTTTTGTTTGTATATGCATTGAATTGATGTTGAATCATGTTTTTGTGGATTAATTAGACTTTTCAGGACATCTCGGTATTGTGTAAACTAATAAATTAACGGTAGAAATTGACTCGAACGTCAAATAATGGTTCTTTTGATTCTCGAATGTACCTTATCAATGGCTCTTTAAGTGAAATTTCACGTGAAGAAGGGAAAATGCTCAGAGAATTTCTAGGTTTGATTATAAAACAACGTGATAGGCTCAGTGTTAGATTCTGTTAATCAGAATCTTGAGTAAAAATATCAGGCTTTCAGGGAAAAGTATCTTTTCAAAAACTTTTTATTCTCTAGCTTCCGGGTACGAACGCCCTTCTACAGCAGAAAACATGGTTTCTGCCCGAAAGCTATAGAATAAAAAAAGTTTTTGAAAAGATACTGTTACATGGATGACAAGGCTAATATACCAGAGTAAAGTTGGGGGAAGAGGGGTGGACTCCAGCTGCCCCCGCTGCCATGTGGCAGGCACCAAAAACAGCTTTCCTGTGTGGGGGAGGACAGAGTCTGGTTACATCTGCGGCAAGGAGAAGACGTGGCGACTTGCCTCCGGATGTGTGGATGATACGGCAAGGAGAGACTGACATCGGGGCGGTCTACAAGACGGTGTATTCCAGGCTGGACCTGTATTGTTTGGAGCGGAACGCTTCACAAGAGGACATCCACGGCGCCAAGAATTCTTCTGACGGGGAGGTTGAAGGCAAGTCCCACTGTTGTATTCCTTCTGTTAAGTGGGATACAATAAAGCGCTAACTTTAGCTGCAATCCATTCGAACTCACATGTGTATCCTTGTGGCATCCTGAGTAGACAAAGTACACGAATAGCGTCTGGGTACGACGTAACAATACTTTTCCCTGGAGCCTAATATTTTTACTCTAGATTGATACAAGGGATTAATTTTTTGGATATTCAGAATCTTGTTGGAATGAGAAGACATATAAGACAGGCTGTGTCAAGTCTTAGGTTGATGTCATCTCAGCCAGAATGACTATCTTCATCTCCTCCGCATGTTATCTTCACTTTGCCCATCAGATATGTCTGATAAAAGCCGCTTCAACACTTGACTTCTATTTCCAATCCATTTCCACCAACAGAAGAGCTATTGCTGTTCTCAACTACTTCTGGTCATGTTAGAGTAAAATTATTCGCGACTTATACTCAGATATTTAATTCGACGAGAGAGAGAGAGAGAGATTTTTTTAAATTCAAATTTATGCTTTAGTGTTTTTTTTTTTGAAATTTCATATATGTAAACTGTTTAACGTGTTTTGAAATGTATATCTAGTTGTGTAATGAGACTCATTTACATAAGAACTATAGGCTAAAAAATTATATATATATTGTAGGTAGGAAAAAATGGCGCATTCCAGAATAGAATGTTTCAGAACGTTCAAGAAAAATGTAGAAAAATCGGATAACAACTGATTAGCCAAATAGTAGCGATTGCTCAAGGCTCAGCGCTGGCGGCTTTCTGTTTGGCTAACCAACCATGACCGTTCTGGAAATATCTACTCCAGTATAT
This sequence comes from Cordylochernes scorpioides, assembly GCA_030710605.1. NCBI lineage: Eukaryota > Metazoa > Arthropoda > Arachnida > Pseudoscorpiones > Chernetidae > Cordylochernes > Cordylochernes scorpioides. The sequence continues at coordinate 165,801,907 of CP092865.1, read as the reverse complement.
ATAGGGATGAGGAACTAATGCAAAGTGGTAGAAGAACAAAGCTACGTGGCGTACTCCAAGCAAGCTGCTTTCTCAAGAGGTCGGACTGCTGCTTACCGCCGACGCCGGTGTACTTCCTGGAAGATTCTATAAAGTTCTACGAACTTTTGTCTCCTGTTCTGCTCCTGCTTTCCCTCACCGTGCTGCAGTTGGTGAGTTTGTAACTGCTAATTTCTTTCTTTATTTTTTGCACTTTTATTTAATTGATTGGGCACAAATAAAGTCCTAAAGATCCTTTGTACCCACAGAAGTTATTCTTTGTGAACTAACAACGCAACAATATAATAGATGGTCGGGAAAATATGGATACATTTTAATCCAACGTTTCCTGTTTTACAAATGAATAGTTAACAGATTATTTGCTTAATGTAAAAAGAGACAACTACTGAACACGTTGTGAGTTTATTTCGCTTCAAAGTGGAACAGTGCCAAGTCACCACCTTCTGTACCCACCATGCTCAAACTCCCCTGGATCCGTTTGCCAAGTTGATCGGTCATTCTGGCCTATCAGCCCTCTGGGTATAAGACATTAGAGTCAAAGATATGAGATAGGACCAAAATATTCAATGCATTGAACTTCCGAGACATTGTGATTTCATTCTTCCCCACAAAAGCTGTTTTCAACATCAATGTGTTGGGTGATTTTGAGCATTAAGGGCGTTGAATTAGTCTGGACAGAATTTAAAACCACGAATCCTGTAGTTCTGATTGATGTAAAAAATCAATTTGGTTTTAAGAAATTGATATCGATATTGCTCATCCACGTAACATGACTTGAGGATAAATAGACGACTGAGTCCACGTGGAGCGATCGCAATCTACACCAGGACCTTCGGATTTTCCCCTTGATTGGTTGACTTCAGCAGAACACAGACATATGGCACATTTGTAAGTGCAAAAGTCGAACTGCTTTTCACATGTGTAGAGACGTGGGGCACTTACAATAAAAGCAGTCGCTAACTACCCACCATGATTATCATGGCCTAAACCACGTGTACTAGGAACAATAAAAAGTAGCACACAGAGGTATAGGAGGAGATGGGTGGATAGTTTCGCCACTCTTGTTGATCCGACATTGGGAACGGGTGAAATACGACTCACTGACCATAAAGAAACCAGGGTCTTGAAACTTACACCTTAATCATCCACATTTTGTTTTTGACAAGAATTTCATTTTGCACTGAAGAGAATCACTAGTTTTAGCTATATTTAAAGACTACTTGCGTAAAGTATCTTGAAAAGGTCTAACTATGACATTCAACTTTAATGTAGCATTTCAGATGTAAATATCGCCTTTGTTCTTGATCATTGTCCCAGTCGCTTGATCATTGCTTTCATTGGCGCCTTTCTCCCCGATCCCTTCAATCATTTTTCTCCGATATCCCAAGAAAAAAAAACATCCAAAATGTTGTAGTTTGCATTCCGAGACTCTTCTAGCTCTACCAAATGGCGTACTATGTCTATATACTCCCTTCAAATAATAAATTATCTTCGTAACATCAGAACACACGTGTTCTCAGAACCTCTTGATTTGATGTCATTTTCTCCCCCAATTATTGGAACAATTTGTTGGCTTTCAATACGATTCAGGTGGTAGCACATTTTCATGTGTTATACATGATGTTTCACCACTGATGATCCAAGCCCTCCAAATATTTTTCATCGAAATAGGAACAGTAGAAGTTTGTTTTATATATATTTTTTAAAAGAAACATTCATGATTTAATGGTTCCACACATTTCTTGCATTTTCATGTGTTCAAAATTTCATTAATCGCTGATTTTAAACTACGAGACAGCAGGAGTACAAATACAAGTCCATATCATTTCAGCACGAACTAGCCTTATATACAAACAATAATAAATCACACAAGACCCAAGAAGATAGTTGAACAAAAAAAATCGACAGAAAGCCATTAGCCATACACGAAGATGGAATCAAAAGCTTACGGAGAATGATATATACAGATAGGAAGAACTATAAAAATAAAATAAATCTTCACGAAAATCACACCAAAGAATGAATAAAAGAGCATTTATAGATATGAAGATGATAAATACTAGAAGAGATAGAGTAAGAAGACCTACTACACTCGTGGATACAAAACTTATGGAAGTTGTACCTTGTATATCGGGATTCAGACGGGAAACATATTTGATACATACATATTTGATTATTAAAGACACACGAGATAGCCGAAAGGGTAAACAAAATTGTCTCGGTCTCCTAAAAAAAAAAACAGATTACCAGCTATATCAAAGACATTAAGTTTTGTCCATGAGTATATCCATGGGGGCGAATGCAGAATGCAGCAATAAGAATAGACAGCATCAATAGACAAAACCTCTTAACAAAATAAGGGGTATAGACAAGAAGAGCTATATGGTTAAAAATGGATTTAAAATGAAGGTGGATAGAGAAATAGCATGATTAGATGTATAGACAATAGTAGAGGTATAGACTAGAGTAGGGATATATACAAGATAGAGGTATAGACAAGATCGAGGTATAGACAAGATCGAGGTATAGACAGTAGAATTAAAGGTGTAGACAGGAGTAGAGGTATAGACAAGTGTAGAGGTATATGAACAAGAGTAGAGGTATAGACTAGAGTAGGGGTATATACAAGATAGAGGTATAGACAAGATCGAGGTATAGACAAGATAGAGGTATAGACAGTAGAATTAAAGGTGTAGACAGGAGTAGATGTATAGACAAGTGTAGAGGTATAGAAAAGTGTAGAGGTATATGAACAAGAGTAGAGGTATAGACTAGAGTAGGGGTATATACAAGATAGAGGTATAGACAAGATAGAGAATATAGACAGTAGAATTAAAGGTGTAGACAGTAGTAGAGGTATAGACAAGAGTAGAGGTATATACAAGATAGAGGTATAGACAAGATAGAGAATATAGACAGTAGAATTAAAGGTGTAGACAGTAGTAGAGGTATAGACTAGAGTAGAGGTATATACAAGATAGAGGTATAGACAAGATAGAGAATATAGACAGTAGAATTAAAGGTGTAGACAGTAGTAGAGGTATAGACAAGTGTAGAGGTATATGAACAAGAGTAGAGACATAGTAACAAGAAGAGCCAGCTACAGGATATAGAGTTTAAGACCGCGTCAATGACTAATGGACAGCCAGTTAAAGATTAATGGGCGGGATTCCTCGGTGATTTTTGACCTTTAATTAATCAAGAAAATTTAATTTCCGTTATTCCTCGTCGTGTGGAATTAACATAATTGGGACCCGGGTAACAAATTGTTGTCACGGCTAGCACCGCGTGAGGCTGTTTGTACAGGGATACAAGCTTGCTTAGTTGGCCTCCAGGAACCTTAGATTCATTATATCCGTTGACTTTCTTTTAAAAAATTTAAATTCTGAACAGTTACAGTAGCTTTACGAAATCTTAAGACCTTGGCTGTATCATGGTTAGGATAACCATAGTATATTTTGGTTATATTGTCACAGGGGTTGTTGGTAGGAAACTATTGATATATATACCTTACCCTACAAGAAATGGAAAAGCTTCCTGCACCGCCTGCGGCGGACCCCCAGATATCCAGCATCGCTATACAGAATGCGCTTTGACGAAACCATTTATCGACAACGCTATTAAAGAATGCCGAAACATCGACCCTCTATACATGTTCAATCCTTCTAAATTTATCCTCGAAGGGGAAAAGATCGAATTACGTCGCATTTTAAACAGAACAAAACACGATATTTATAAATTTTTCATCAATGTAGATTTTAATTGTACCCCCTCCCCCACTAACTCTTAAAATTGTAAACGTCGTTCTTTATGACTTAATAAAAATCGATTTTGTGTTTTGTATATATATATATATATATATATATATATTAATAGTAATTGTTTTTATATTAGGAAAATAGAGGAAAAGTAATCTATTAAGAACAACAGATTTTGAATTAATTTTGAGTCAGAACAGCAAGCTAATTCTGTATCAAATAGTGTAGCTATGAAAAATTTTAAGATTAATAATTTTTTTTAAATTTAATTTGAATGTGTGAGGTTTGTTTTTTAATTTTTTTGTAATAAATAATTAGTTAGATTATATTTTTAACAAAGAGAAAAAAAAAAGTAACACCAGCAAAGCATCGGCAGTTACGCGTCATAGGCTGCAATCTAAATGCTACTTTCACTTGTAGACAATGAGGCAACTAACAAGAGTCACATCATCTATCTTTCTTGATTTACTTACACTAACTACATTCCGCTAATTTAGATAATAAATAATTTAATTATAGGTAAATACTCTTGAAATCATAACATTCATGACGAATGCTATCACATTAATTAAGTGTACTGACAAGCTATTATAAATACTTTCAAAGAAATTTTCTTTCATTATTCCACCTCATCTTTCTCTCCTTTCCTATTTTATTTATTTATTTTTACCTTTTTTTTTCTATTTTTTTTGTTTTCCTTGTTTCTTTTTTCTTCACCCCTTTTAATTGGACTTAGAACAAATAATAATTAAGATTTTAAATTAATAAAAAAAAAATCCATCTACACTAATAGAAACTATTAAATTCAATATTCTGAAACACCAATACCATACCGATAAAACACAATTAGGATTATAGATTATAAACACAAGGTAACGGGACCGGGTCCGAGTGAATGAGTGATGTGTAGCATATAGGTAGCGACATTGTGGCCCTCTTCAGACTTGTCTGAAGATTGTAGCGACGCTGATGCCGATACGTCACACATTGCTTATTTTTTTGGATTTGTTCTTTTTACCTTTGCTTACCAATACCATACCTTTATTTCTGTGTTTTCTCTAATTCTTACTTTGTTTGATCCTTTAAATTTATACGATAACTTTAGAATATTTTATTTCTCTCCCTAGAGCATACATAACAATTATCTATGCGTGTTCAATCTTTATAAAGGGGGGTATAGAGAATGAACATTCAATCTAATTGATATGAAGCATTAAAACTTAAATTCCTAAACTTCCTTATTTAGCAGAAATTACAGGTAATGGTCCTCATATATTATATTAAAAAAAAAAAAAAGTATAGATAGGACTATATATAGAATATACGGTTTTGTTAGGACCAGTTCAAATAAATTGATGATGTGAGTTATTATGGTAAAGCATTTTCACCATCTTCAGACAAGGGACTTATGTCTTTGTCTGATGAAGCTGATTTTTCCATTTATGGTATGACGTACATTCTTAACTTATTTTAATTTAATCATACTTTCTTGTAGTTCCAATTAATCCTTATCCTCTCGTACTACTAATATCTTATTATTTTCCTGCAGTCCTATTATTCAGAGTGTATGAACACAATTTGGACTATAATCTGAACCTACTAACATCAGGCAAAGTTTATTTTTCTATGTTCTTTAATGTTAGATTTCCTGTTCCCCTGTCGACGCACATTGTTAAAGGCTTGGGATATGATCAATTTTTCCTATATTTATAATAATCATTTAACTTTATTACTAATTTTTTATCAGTCTCTTACAGTCCTTATACCCAAAAAGAATAAACACAATTTGATTTGAAGTTTAACACTAAGGGATAAGTATGTATCAATCGGATTAAGTCCAGGGAACCGAATCAATTTAACTTCTGAACTGAAAAAACATGTTTTGAATTAGGTTCGAAAGTGCAGAAGATGACAATGTATTAGTTCATTAGTTGATTTTTGTAGTATATCTAAGGTTCAGCTATTACCCTATCTCCGTTCCAACCTAAAATTGCTTTCTAATTGGTCGAAGAGGTATGGTTTGGCAGTAATGGAGTAAGGGCCGAAACTGCTGCTCAGGTCTTCATCTGAAGAGGCCCACCTGAGTACCATCCTCTTTCCATCTGGTCTAACCTTTATGGTTTTCAATTGGTCTAACCCTTAATATATTATCTTATATTATCTTAATATAAGATAATGATATATGATATATTATCTTATATCGTGTCCTCCACTTTTACACTAGATTGTCTTTAAAATAAGCTTATATATATTAAAAAAAAAAAAATCCCAAAAAAAAAAAAATTACAAAAATCTAACTTCTCTCATCAAGAGAGAAAATAGAGCAAAAAATACTTTTCTCTCTCTCTAATTAGCTTTATTTTATATTTGGAAAATTATTATCATGGTTCTGTCTTTGCTCTTCTCTTTAAAACTTTCTCTTCGCTTATTCCTTTTTTCACCCAGCCTATGACGCGTAACTGCCGATGCTTTGCTGGTGTCACTTTTTTTTTTCTCTTTGTTAAAAATATAATCTAACTAATTATTTATTACAAAAAAATTAAAAAACAAACCTCACACATTCAAATTAAATTAAAAAAAAAAAATTATTAATCTTAAAATTTTTCATAGCTATACTATATATATATATATATATATATAATAATAAATAGTTATTTAATTTTATAGTCCAGTTTTGTATTAAGATTATCTTCACTATTATGATCATTTAAATTCAAATTATAAAATTTGTAAAATGTTATTAATTTGTAGATAGAGAGAGAAAAAAAAAATCCTTTACTTCTAATACATCATCAAGTTAATTATATATTTATAATTAATAACAATAAAAATTAACAACGTAACGTCTTTTGCATCGGCTTTTACACGTCATTTAGACATACTCTAATCTTATATATAGAATAATCGAAGTGAGAATATATATAATAGTTAGAAAAAAGAGAGAAAGACAGAACCATGCACTTTTAATCAAACTAATAATAAGGAAAAAAAAAAAAATTGTAAAGAAGGTAGATAAGATTGTTAGTATATATATATATATTTTTATAATTTTATATTTTATCCTTTTTTTTTTAAAAGATTTTTTAAGGTTTTTTTTTATTTTATAATATGATTATAAATAGTTGTATTTAGTAATATATCTATAGTATGAATTAACATTTGTTATAAGTTTGGATATTATGTTTTGAAACCCTAATGGTAGACCAGACATACACAAAAAACATATGTCTGGTCTACCATTAGGGTTTCAAAACATAATATCCAAACTTATAACAAATGTTAATTCATACTATAGATATATTACTAAATACAACTATTTATAATCATATTATAAAATAAAAAAAACCTTAAAAAATCTTTAAAAAAAAAAAGGATAAAATATAAAATTATAAAAATATATATATATATACTAACAATCTTATCTACCTTCTTTACAAAATTTTTTTTTTCCTTATTATTAGTTTGATTAAAAGTGCATGGTTCTGTCTTTCTCTCTTTTTTCTAACTATTATATATATTCTCACTTCGATTATTCTATATATAGGATTAGAGTATGTCTAAATGACGTGTAAAAGCCGATGCAAAAAAGTTACGTTGTTAATTTTTATTGTTATTAATTATAAATATATAATTAACTTGATGATGTATTAGAAGTAAAGGATTTTTTTTTCTCCCTCTATCTACAAATTAATAACATTTTACAAATTTTATAATTTGAATTTAAATGATCATAATAGTGAAGATAATCTTAATACAAAACTGGACTATAAAATTAAATAACTATTTATTATTATAATTAATTTAGATTTAGCTTGCTAATCTAATCAAATCTAATTGATATAAGTTATCATTATTATCAGTTTGCTCCTTAAGTTTTAAAAGTAGAATCACTGTTATAATTTTGTTATATAGTTTCTACACTATATATATATATATTATATGTATAAAGGAAGACTAGGGTGATATATATATGCCACCAATATATACTAGATTTTCATATGTACCATAATTATGTAATAATACCATAATTATGTAACAGCCCCAAAATATAAATACAATTCAACGCGCCAGCTTGGCCATCATGTAATCACAAATAAGATAACAAAGTTTCATTGAAAGAGTCGCACCAAAGGCAGGTATGGGGACAATATCGTCAGAATTGTATAATCTCCTCTCACGGAACTTCCATAAGTCGTTAATGAGTTTTACGGTTACCTCGGGATGCGAACAAACAGGTCGAACAACAACAGATCATATCTCTCTCTTTGCAGATCATTCCCTCCTGGACCTTGCCGCGTCTTCGTGCGCTGGCCTCTCAGGTGCTATCCAACCTGCCTCGTTCTTTGTGTTGCTCATAGATGCCTGAAACCACTTGGCCCCATGACTGCTAGTGGTTCTGGTACGACATATATATATATATTGGAAGGACGCCTCCTGATTGTACAGCTCAATGTTGCCTACTGCCATCTATAGAAAAATATATCAAAATATTGTTGAATATTTTTTCTAGATAATTGTAAAAAATTATTACCAAAATATAATTACCCCCAACTTAGAAGATTTGATATTTAGAAGAAAGGGAATGGTAGAGAAATTGATTGCTTTAATGAACTAGTATAAATAAATAAATAGAAGAAATGAGAAATATGGTGGAGAGACCAGGACCTGTACAACATCAGAGCCACATATAATTGTTGATAGAGAGCCGAGTGAAGTCCGGGGAATGGCCCCCGAGAAGATTTCCCCCCAGTTTTAAAGCGGCCTGTTGATTCAATCAAGGCTAAGAGATGAGGGTTCATCAGTGGGAGGTTTCCATGGGAACCTAAGATGGCGGCCTATCTATCTCTCAGAGTGGTTCTCCCCATCAAGCCGTGCTGTGGTGTTGAAATATTTAACTTTTCCTCCCCACTTCAACAACTGGAGCATCTCTACGAGTAAAACTTACAAACGCCTTCGATACTATTTTGTTAGTTTGGACGCAAACTCAATATATTGTCGCGGAGATAAATAAAGCAAGGGCAAATTTGGGAATAATTAATTTATTATAAAGGTGGGTATTTACCTTTTAGTTCTCCAATAAAATTATATACAAGAGGTATTTATAGGGGGAGAGAGAGTCAGATAATATAACAACTTATCCCAAGATAAAGATAATAAGAGTGGTCAGCTACCGTCTCGTTTTCCTTATTTGCCGATAAGATTCCGTGAACCCTTCATACCTGTGGTCCCCCCCCCCCCTGTAGTCCAGGGATGATTAACAGGTGTCCCATGGAGCTTCTTGTGACAGGAGTTGCAGATACTTGACAATATTTTAATGATTGTAAATAAACGAAATGATCTTTCTTACCTCTGCAGTGGACAACTTGAGCGAAGACCCTGAAATAATCGACATTTTCTCATATCCAAAGGCCGGATAGAATAAAATTACATTGCCATATATTATCTCTCTCTCTCTTGTTAAAAGCCCAATATAACGTTGTTCTGAGATTAGATGCGACTTTAAGAAAGTCACTAGTTGTAACAATAAACATAACTCGAGAAGAATTCATTGTGCGCGCTTTGATAAATTATCCTTTAATATGTTAAAGTTAAGAAACAAAATATTTCTTTCATAAATATATATCAAATTCTCAACCTGTACCATTAGGTTAGAAGAAATATTTGATGTATTTTTTATTTTAGCTGAAAATTTCTGGAAAGATGAAAGAAATGGAACATAAGATGAAAGCTCCATATTCTCCAGATTAAAATGGAGTTACAGAACGTAAACTAAAAACATCATTGGTAGAAATGGCCAAAACCATGTTTAACTGTATTCCAAATTTCCCAGTCTTTGCTACAATTTGCTTGCAGACAATTATTTTAAAAAATATTTTAAAGAAACTCTCTCTCTCTCTATCATATTATATTTCGGATTTTCATGAAAATAAAATAATAAGTTATCATAATATTATTTAGTATAATTCTTTCACTTAACTTTGTATAAAAGAGATGAAGTATTTTATCGTTCTTACTGGTGGTATCTTATGCCGTGATGGCCTGGGCTGAAACTGCAATTCCACAAGTGCAGTGATAACAAAGAGTTCTGAAAAGGTCTCAGATACCTGTGTACACGAACAATGTGATTGCACCTTAAACCTGCCTCTGAAGAAATTACTCTTTCCAGATGGCTTATTGAAAAATAAATTTCAACACAATGAAGTTCTTGCAGCCTTTGTTGCTTTATTAAAAATATCTATTACCTATTCTCTCTCTCTATCCACTTCCAAAATCATTTTATTAGGTACCGCTCAACAAGAGCAAGCTAGTTTATGATATTTGCAACAATGAATAATATGTGAAGGTTATTGACATATTAAACAAAGTGATCCCGGTTCATGGCTGTCGGGAATCGAGGGTGTTACCCACTCGTCCACCGACCTTTCTCTCTATATCCCTATCATAAAATGATATAAATAAAGAATAACAAGTTGAAAAATGGTATTTAGATTTATAGGTTTGTGTCACTTAAAAACTGTCAACATCGTGTGATCTCAAAATATTTAAAATAAAAGTGTTTGAATAATTTTTTTTCCAAAGAAAACATATTACAGTAGAAACTCCCTGTAAATGACACCTAATTGCAGAGCCAGAGTGTCCTTTAGGGAGAGGTGTCCTCTTACCGGAGAGTTGCTGAATTGTAAAAATTGTAATTTTGCATATTTAAAACTGTCCTTTGAGGAGAGGTGTCCGCTAGCCTGGTGTCCGCTAAAGGAAGGTTCTACTGTATATTGTTAAAAAATTTAAAATAAAACCGCAAATATCGCTTAAAATGAAAATGTCATTAAAGTTTTAAATGTTATTGATATATAAAATGATTTGTTATTAAAGTGCAAAAAATGTTATTATTATATGCAAATATATTCAAATTTGCCTCCTACTCTGTGGTTAATTAAAACTCTCGCTTGGTTCAGTCACACAAAGTGGTAAATTAAATATTCAGAAAATGTTTTCAGAAACATTTTTTTAAAATAATCATATTTAAAGAAGTTTTAAATTTAGATCGCCGAATTTTGTGGTCCATTTGGATGAGGAAAGTGAAGACTAGAACGTGGCTGATTCCACACTAGCCTGTTCAGTGATACGCTAACTTTGACGTAGGTATAAAGGAACGTGTGGCCATTGAACTTGCATCGGACCTGGAAGCTGTTGTTGGGTGCTGCGCTGCCTGGGTACAGGAACTCCATCTATACTTCCTTCCTGTGGTGAAACTGTATAAGACCCGTGGTCTTAATAAAGCTGTGTGTATGTATATTTAAAGAAGTAATAGACATATACTTTATATTATTAAAATATATATTATTTTATGTGAAAAAATAATAAAAAATAAAATATAATATATATAAATTTTTGTTTTTAATATTATTTTTTATAAATCTATTTTAAACACGCAATAGCTAATAAAATATAAATACATTTTTCAACACAATATTATGCTTGAAATTTAGATATATAAATCTACACTCTACTAATAAATTATTTGTTTAAAATTCAAATTTAAAATTATAATATACAATATAATGGATTGTATATGAGATATTAAAGCGAACATTTCAATTTATGACTTTAAAATTATATAGTAATATATATATAAATTGAATTGAGCTGATTTTAATTGATATTCAATCTCAATAAATGATGGATATACGCACAAAGCACATGTATATATATTTCATGTAAAGAATATTTATTTGAAAAAAAAAAAAGAAATAGACGGAAAGAATGTTCCCCTGCGGTTTACCAAATGGCGATCTAGGAGAAAGAAACGGCTGCAGCGCATTGTCTATGAATATCAATTTATCGGGCAGACGAATCCATTGACAAATAAGACCCCAGCCACCATTACTGAAATAACTCAACTTTTTGCTGAGTCGCAGACAAACAGTTTCATTATTTTGAAATTTTTCTTTGTCAAAAGGGTAGGGGGGAGGGACAATATTTGAGTTCGTCTGATAGATCTTTTATCTCGCCCAAATTTCCCCCGAGACAAATTTCCCAAACATCCTTAATTTTTCACTAAATTTTTCCCGCCCCTTTTTACATGCAATTTTTACTTTGGTGTAATTGATTTAATTTTCGATTCGAAAAACATTTTTTAAAAATTATACATATTGTTAATTTATTTACTCTATAAAAAAATATTGAAAACAAAAAAAAATATATTTCCATTTCAAATATATTAGAAAATAATTTAAAGCGTCAGATATATATTGATAGATATAAAAGTCCAATATTTAAACACATTATCTCTTTATAACATATTTCATAGAATTTCACCTACATATTATAATTTAAAGTTTTTCTTATGATATATTTCAGATAATATATTTTCTAAAAAGATAAATTAGCAATGATTTTAATATTAACTATCTCCAACAATAATAATGCAATTTATCAATATTTAGAAACATTTTTAGATTTTTTAAATGTGTGTGTGCGAGAATTATAAATATTTTAATGAAATATATATCATTTTATTTCTCTCTCTCTTACAAAAAAAAAAAAGTATTAATTTTTGACTCAGCAAAAAAAAAAAAAAAAAAAAAATTCAAATTATACCCTTTCTATCATTTTATGTAAATAAGGCATACTATTTCGATCACAAAAATAAATCAGTTAGTCATCCTGATTTTCTAATTTCTCTATGTGTGACAAAATGATAGTTTTCCTTTTTCAAATTGACATATTGAACTCTCGTATTTTAAACAGAGATTAATATCTCTGAACAACAACAAACAAAAAAAAAAATAAATAGAAGATTTGCCCTAATGAAACAATTCAGAAGTTATTTGGGTGAATCTGATTAGAGCTAAAGTTGATGGGCAAAGTTAAGCAGCATATATTCGTCTGTTAAAAGCTGATATATATATTGAAACAATTTTGAAAAAATATTTTTAAAATATTTGTGTTGTGGTTGAACTTTAAAGAAAGAACGAAAGGCAAATAATGCCAATCTTTACGATCTTTTGATAATTTCGAAGAAGTCACAGAAGTCACATTAAAGTATGAATGTTTAGGTAAAACATAAAACAAACTTCTACTGTCCTTATTGCGACTAAAAAATATTGGGAGGACTTGGATCATCAGTGGTGAAATTTCTTAGAGCTTTAGTCCTGTATTGGACGATTCTGCTTATATATGCTACACTGAAGGGTGAATCATTGTTTATTAAGGTTTGTAAAGAGAACACATTTTATTGATTGATAAAAATTGGGAAATTATAATTTATTATATTGTTCAACTGACCCATTGTTCCACTTCAATGGTCGCGGTAATAAAGGAGCTTGTGTAGAATAAAATAATGATTTATCAGATAAATATTTTGATAAAATATGAATAGATAAATGGGTTATAATAAGAGAAATATATTGAAAGTTCTTTATTACACCGTTCATATATGGTTATATAAAGTTAAATATAATTAAGGAATATATATATGTAATATGATGATGCAATTGTTATTACACTATAATATTTGATGTATTACACTGTTGTAGAATCCTGTCGACTTAACCGTTCTGTGGCAATATCGTTGCGGGGTTTCTTGTTGTTGGATGCGAATGGTGAGACTTGGTTGAAGCGCAGTCGTTGAGTGGTAAGTGAAGCACACAGTTAGGAATAATCAGGACACGTGATGGGGTTTGAAATTAAAAGGCAACTGGATTGGAGGGAAGAAAGCTTGAGAAGAGCTGAGCGATTTGACTTATTAATTAATTGATCACATGGCGATGATGAAATGAGCGGAGAGAGATATCTCTAGAGTAGATGTTACCTTGTTGGAAGCGAAGGAGCACTGTCCGAACTCGGCGAGAGCCAGTGAACCCTGTAGGTGTTGTTCCTATGAGAGCTCAAGCGTAACTACTCATTCTTGTTTTCCGATTTAACACCAAGCCTCAGTTTCTCTCTGATTGGTCGAGAGATGTCACATGATCTTTTCCTATTGGTTGACCTACTTAAGGTACTGTCTTTTGATTGGCCCGCGGTTTCCTTTGATATTAGTTACGCCCGGCTTGGGTCAGGAAGTCTCGTGTTTATTTGACTTTATTTACTTCCGCGGCTATCAAAATACATCCTGCTTTGTCAGGAAGTATTGAATGCTAGCTTAACATTTATAACTTCTGGTCACTAGAGACGTCCGGTCTCTGCCCCTGCAATATTGACACAGGGGTGCCCAGAATAGTCGTGCCAGCCTTAGGTCTACTTCCTATATCTTAATGCTACTTGCTTCCCTCCAGTTACCTTGTTCTTTATTAAGTCTTCGAAAATCATACATGGTACATACATAGTGGGTCGGGGTTGCATTTAATTATATACAAATTATGACAGATGCGCCCCCTACATGTGAAGAATTCAAGAAGGGGTTAGCCTGAGAGAATTCTGTAAAATGAAAAATAATTTTGTGGGAAAATTAGTTGTGGGTATTGAGGGGCTATATACAAGCATTGCTGGTGACATAAAAGTAAGATAGAATGGGGTTGATGATATAGGTTGAGTATAATTAATAGAAATCAAAAAATTTTTTAATTGTAAGAAATCAATGAATGTTATGGTACATAGTGGGCAAAAAGAAAATGCGCCTAAACGAATTCTACTCGAGATAAGAAATGATATCGAGGGAGTTCTATTAAGGCTTTTGAAATCAAATAAAAATAATATAAAAATAGTTGAATGAAATCAAAATTGAATGTGTTTGGTTGAAAAAGAAAAATATTTTGTTGCATGATGACAAAGACAACTGCTTAGTTACTTTTTTGCTCGACTTTTGAGAAAAGAAATCGAGGAAATTTCATAAGGCGCTTTGAAATCAAAACAAAATAAAATAAGAGTAGTTGAATGAAATCAAAATTGAATGTGTTTGGTTGAATGGTGAGAAAAAAAAAAGAAAAATGCCTAACCATATTCTAGCTCGAAATTGGGAATGAAATCGAAGGAATTCTATTAGGTCTTTTGAGAAATCAAAAATAAAAATAAAATAAAAGTTTTTTGAGCGAAATCAAAGTTGAGTGCTTGGTTGAATGGTGAAAAAAAAAAAAAAAAAAGGAAAAATGCCTAATTACTTTTTTGCTTGAATTTTGGAAAGGAATTCGAGGAAATTTCATAAGGTCTTTTGAGAAATCAAAATAAAAATAAAAATAAGAGTTGAACGAAATCAAAGTTGAGCGTTTGAAAAAAAAAAATGAAAAATAAAAAGGTTTCAACAACAAAGGGTGATTTAATGTTTTTAGTTTAATCGAAAACCAGTGGGTTTTCGTTGATAATTGAGTTGTGGCAATATAAGTCAAGTGGTAAATAGAATGATAATTGATAAGTGAAAATGATAATATAAACTAATTGGTAAATAAAATGATAGTTAATGATTAAAATTGATAATAAGTTGAATAAATTGATAAATTGATTAAATATTAAATTTTAATTGAGAGAAAATAATGGAAATGATTGATATGAAAAATAAGGTGTATTGGTTTGAACCCTTTGGTATCTACATGCCCTGATCTAAATGTATTGATTGCTCCATTTTGCCCTATAAATGTTTTAATTGCTCAATTATGTGTAACTTTTTGTCTTTGTGTGTGTTGTGAAAAAATGTTAGAAGTCTGTTGTGTAAGAAATGTGTGAGCTAGTTCGATGTGTTGTCTCGTGGATGTGGAGTTGGGTGGTAAAAATCGATATGTAGACTCGAACTGGAATCAAAAATCGGTGGTATAGCGAAATCTGTGGCTGGGGAGAGCGGTGACCTAATTTGGATGAGCGGGGCCTTGTAATGAGACGCCGGAAGCGGGACTCGGGGACGCGAGGTCCGGTCTAAACTTATCCACCCCCTGTTTGCGTAATTGGAGTCAGGGCGACGTCCTTATTTCTTCGCGGGAAGATATCTGCCTTGCTTCTACGTTTCTTGTCGGCCTAATTGTTTTTTATAATTGAATCTTTTACTTTCGGCATTGGTTGCGTTGTGTGTGTGATATGTTTTGTGTACGACATTTTGTTTTGTTTGTGGGTTTTACTTGTTTGACGATGTCTTGTGTCATGTGTTATGGTCTGCCAATACATTGTGAAGAGATGAGTTGGTATAATTTCGGCATTATTTGTATTTTGAAAATCCGGACGTTGTATCCATTTATTAAATCGAATGGTCGTTGTGACTTTAGTAAAAAATGCTATTCAGTGGCATTAGGGTGGAATTGAGTGAAAAATGAGGCTTACGACGTGAACACGCTTTGAGTGAGAGACGTGTCATAGGCTTGGTGAAAGGCGTCTGTGGCCTGAAGTGAAAAAGTTTTGTGGGTGACCTGTGACACGAATCGAAAAAAAAATTGTGAATGAAAAGGTGTCACGCGAAATCCTTGTTTGTACAAAATTTTACCTGTTCTCACTATGAACAACAAATTTATTAAAGTCATATATCGAAATTTCTATTGTTAGTGTATATGGTACCTTTTAAGGTGAACATTTTTTTTTTTAGTGTTTTGGGTAGACGAGATGATTGTTACTAACGACGGTGTATGCGTTTGTTGGTGGTTGTCGTCTTTCGGCGCGAGTGTCGCGCTTGTCGGGCGGGTTGTGCGTGTTTGTTAGCGTGAAAACCGTCCTTTGGATGGATGTTGTCGGTGTATTGTTGTCGCGAATGTCGTGATTGTTGCTAAATACGTTTGTGGGATTGTTGTGAGGTACATTTTTATGGTGTGGTGACGTATGGTCATGCATAGATTTTGTGTGGTAAGTGTGTGAGCTGTACTGACACGTTTTTGTGGCATGGTGAGGATTGAAGCCGTTGTGGCTTGTATTTGAGGGCATATATTACTGATAATTGGGTTGAGTGATAAACATGGTAGTGGGGTCAATGAATGCAGGTAAGGGTTGTCCTGTGTGACAAATTTGATTGTAGTGCGAGTCCTTTCGGACAGGTTTGGCCTAGCCCGTGCGTGCATTCATTGAGTACAAAGGTTAGATATGGTTAAAGGGGTAGGTAGGTTAGATAGAAGTTCAAAGTCAATTCCTTGATGGTATAGGGTGGGTGCCTACCTCAGTTCAACAGGTCTCCTTTGGGACGTCTTGGTTTGGAGTGGTTGGCTTGGGGCTCGGGACTGCTCGCACCGTCCGCGAAATTGAAGTAAAGTCCGGTACTGGAAGATCATTTTGGAATCGTTTGGGCTGTCCCGGGTCGCGGGGATTGGTTTCGGGGACTGTGTACGGCATGGCGGTGGATGAATCCTCGGTGGTCGGTGTCCGGCCTTGGTGACACTCGCCTGGGGTTGGCGGGGGTTGTGTCCGTCGTCCTCCCCGGGGAATGACGCTCCGGAATTCCGTCTCACTTTGTGGGGTGTTGACACGTCGGATGGCCACGGTCATCTGCCATATGATGGCCGCTAGAAGGCGTCTGGTCGCCTCTCTTCTTGTCCGCTTCTTCGTTGTCAGTTTCTTTCCGTTCGTTGCCAGTTTCTTCTCTCTTGGTTTGTCATTGCCTTTTGTTTTGCTGGCGCCTGGGCTAATTTCCATCTTTATCCTGATTAAGTTCCATAATCTTTATCCTGTCGACTCTGTGTAATATGATGCTGCAATTGTTATTACACTATAATATTTGATGTATTACACTGTTGTAGAATCCTGTCGACTTAACCGTTCTGTGGAAATATCGTTGCGGGGTTTCTTGTTGTTGGATGCGAATGGTGAGACTTGGTTGAAGCGCAGTCGTTGAGTGGTAAGTGAAGCACACAGTTAGGAATAATCAGGACACGTGATGGGGTTTGAAATTAAAAGGCAACTGGATTGGAGGGAAGAAAGCTTGAGAAGAGCTGAGCGATTTGACTTATTAATTAATTGATCACATGGCGATGATGAAATGAGCGGAGAGAGATATCTCTAGAGTAGATGTTACCTTGTTGGAAGCGAAGGAGCACTGTCCGAACTCGGCGAGAGCCAGTGAACCCTGTAGGTGTTGTTCCTATGAGAGCTCAAGCGTAACTACTCATTCTTGTTTTCCGATTTAACACCAAGCCTCAGTTTCTCTCTGATTGGTCGAGAGATGTCACATGATCTTTTCCTATTGGTTGACCTACTTAAGGTACTGTCTTTTGATTGGCCCGCGGTTTCCTTTGATATTAGTTACGCCCGGCTTGGGTCAGGAAGTCTCGTGTTTATTTGACTTTATTTACTTCCGCGGCTATCAAAATACATCCTGCTTTGTCAGGAAGTATTGAATGCTAGCTTAACATTTATAACTTCTGGTCACTAGAGACGTCCGGTCTCTGCCCCTGCAATATTGACACAGGGGTGCCCAGAATAGTCGTGCCAGCCTTAGGTCTACTTCCTATATCTTAATGCTACTTGCTTCCCTCCAGTTACCTTGTTCTTTATTAAGTCTTCGAAAATCATACATGGTACATACATAGTGGGTCGGGGTTGCATTTAATTATATACAAATTATGACATATATATAAATAAGATTAAATGAGAATATATGGATGAATAAATATAAAATTTATAAATATACATATATACAAGTCGTCATTGGTGGCGCCCACCGCGGGAAAGACTCCGCCAACGATGGACTGCGAGAGTTCTCTCCCACAGAGTGGGCAGGTCGAGCGAGTAAGAATATATATGTTAAAAATAGATTTTAAAAAATTATATTAACTATAAAATGCAAGAGTTCGGCTCACAAGATGGCGGCTAATGTTTACACAAGAGCCATCGCCATCTATCGGGGCTTATGTATACTAAAGTTGACAAGCGCTGTCAAAGTATTATTTACAATTAGAGCCTGTATATACTTTTGGCTTATAAGAATATATACGTAGTATTTGTCTTGATCTTAGGTTACTTTTCTTTTTTTGTAATATACTCAGTGATTATTTCAAATATTTTATTCATTTGTACTGGGATCAGGTGGATAAATAAAAAAAAAGACATCTCCTGAGCGTGCATCTAAATAGTGTTGATGGTTTGCGCCATCTATTGGAATAAATATCAACTAAACATTGTTTTTTTAATTATTTCATAGAATTGGTCAAATACCTACTTATTCTTGGTTAATCAAGGACATTAATACAAAGCAATAACGCACCACAAGAATGCTTCTTCATAAATCAAACTTCTATCACTAGCCATTTACGCCTTTTTCTTATATTAGAATAACGGTTTCAACATTTTATCAAATAAAGAAACGCGTCACGTCTATATTTGTCGCTTCCCAAAAATGAAATGTCTTTCCTTCCTCATCAAGATATTCGTGAAATTATTCGAACAAATTACATGCGAGAATTGTCAGAAAAAAAATCTTGAAGCTTCAGCCCAAAAGTTCCATGTCACGCACCTCCCTTCAGGATTATCATAGGCGACATCTCGAATTCTAAACCATTTCAAGAATTCTTAATACGCAAACAGTTGAAAGATTACAATAATTTAATCGTATCTCGTTGCACATGTCCAATGAGCCATAAATTGTCATCCCGAAGGAAGATTTCCAAGGATCCGAGGCCATTTAGAACCATCCTTTATTGCATTCCTAATTACAGACGTAAAGTGCTGCCGCCTACTGGAGTTGTAGAGAGAGGCTCCTACTTAACTAAATATAGATTTAAAATCCGAGCGCGCGTGCTTAATGGCGTCTATTCGATGGGATTTCGACCAATCCAAAATTGGTTTGCAGTGGATTAAGTTAACCAAACGAAGAGATAATCAAAGATGGCGGGCAATTAGCCGAGGTTTAACGTCCCATTTGAGGACGGCGCGCTAGGCCTAAATTGGCCTTCTGCCTCGAGACCTAATCTCAAAATTCAATCAACTGATTTAATTGGTGCACAGATCCAGGCAATATATTCATAGACGCAATTTGGACCCAGAGTCCGCTGGGACCCATCGCTACCAACAACTCGAGAACTAAATGCCCCCCTCTCCCTCTATTCACGAATGCTATGCGACATATGTATTAGAGAAGCTATTTCTAAAGAATAACCGAAGAAACTGGAAATGAGTAAGGAAAATCAGCTATATTTTTGAATGAGCATTCCTTTTCTTAACTTATGCCATAAAAATTAGACATATACAACTATGTACAATAAATATGGCTCCTCTGAAACTGTTGCCGTTTGGTGGAGAATCGCCAGCGGGTCTTCAGCGACACCACGTATTTGGCGATCTGCGAAAAAACGTAAATCGCGTGCTTCGCCGCTGAGGAGATGTCGTGGTCCTCGAGACCAACTGGAAAGATCCAGGACTGCAGGTCCGGCCGATGATGGGACTTATCCGATATAGCCGGGAGCCCTATAATTTTAATAGAAAGTTGTAGGACAGAGCCTCGATAACTGGGTTTATGAAATTAGATTGTGGAAACAGAACGAGCGGGGTGGTCGCTCGATCAGTTCAGGTGCCGCAAAGTAGTAAATAATCATAATTTTACCCAAATAATAATTTGAAACTTCCTATTATTATATTGCCCAATGTTGAATCGTCGATAATATTAATTACAAGATTAGGAAGGGAATGAATGAGGTGTAGGTGAGAGAGGAAGAACGCTTCATGATTTTGCGTGTCATCCTTACGCAGGGGCCATGGTAATCTTCTCTGTATCGTTCCTATTTTAGTAGTTGTACCGCCGAACAAGCGTGTAGGTGAGAGAGGAAGAGATAAGGAAGACGCAATAAATCTCGACCTGGGAACCTACAACACGTGTGGAAGTCTTCCGTGTTAAATAATCAATGTTTAATATTGGGATGGTTATGTGAAAGTGCTGGTTACATTCTGCGGGCATAACACCCACCCCTGATGTCCAACCCACATTCTCAGCAACAATTCTACGTCAATATCATTACTACGACATGCCCCATAACACAGTCGTGGACTTGATACCTCCAAGCTGTTATATATGGGGGTCGGTGGAAGGAGGGTCTAAACTGTTGGTTTTCGACCGCTACGACCTAGGATCGAATCCTGCATTTGACACTTTTTTCTAATTAAAAAAACGCTCCAATCACCCTCGATTCCTGCAAAAGTCCAATCCCACCAGCAAGTACAATTAAAACTAAACGGCCGTTGGCACACTTTTATGTGCAAAAGTCAACCGCTTTTCACCTGTGTGAAGACATGTGGTGCACTAACAGTAAAACAGTCCCTTACAACCCTTCACAATGATTATAATTGCCTGTACCACTTGTACTAGGGATAATAATAAAAATATGGTATATTCACATTATTCGAAGGTGTAAGGGAAAGTTGCAGATCCATCTCGGGGGTTGATGGGGGAGATCCCATCCTTCCTCTCTATCTATAAATAGCCTCCTCTTTTATCTTTTTACTATTTTTAAAATATAACTCTTCTTATATTTTATATATGCTACCATTGACTTGTATGATATCAATAAAATATTTTTAAATCTCAAATCTCTCTCCCCCACACCTCTTCTCTTCCAAATCTTGACTCGATGAAATCAATACTATCGACTCGCTATATTGAAGACAAAAATGTGACATTTAAATTCTTATTCAAGTATCATTATTTGTGCCGTATTCTTACGATGCCTCACTGATCAAAATGGCTCTCCAGAAAGGAACCAGACGAAAAACTTTGACCAAAACTCTAAAAAACACAACATTTTCAAGCACAGCTGTTACATGTATCGTCATTCAGGTTGAATAATGTCCAGGAAGCTCAATCTTTAGTTCAAGTTGGAATTCTTCAGCCTACACAAACCTTTTCTTACTATTAGATTCAACGTTGTATCGCTTCAGCTTACAAACAAAGAAACAAGATTATCTTTAGAATAATTCCACATTGAAAATTAGGAAAGACAAACTTCAGGATCAAACAGCAATTTATATAAGGCCAGAACAAATTAGAATTGTTTAAATACAAGATAAGCAATGAGGGAAGTTTACAGAGTAGCAAAATATAAATATTAAAATTGATAATATGTAAATAAAATAATAAATACATTGCTACGATAAGACGGAACAATGGTGAAGTGTGCTTCTTGTTTTACTTCCAACGCAAGGTTTAGGATGTGATGCTCTTCGAGAGACTTAGAGCTAAGACCTTAGCTTTTATGTAAAATAATTCCTTCCCTTCTTCTAGTATATATTTTTTATCCCTAATACACGCGTGGTACAGGCCATGATAATCATTGTGGGTAGTTAACGACTGCTTTTACTGTAAGTACACCACATGTCTAAACATGTGAAAAGCAGCTTCTAAATGATAAATACCAGGTGATAGTAAGATCATATGCAGCTAGGAATCAGAGAAAGACAAACCACGGCAATTTGCATGTTGCGACCTTCCTCAACGGAATAAATCCCCGGGATCGATGAGGGCCAATACATCTCGAGGGCCATATCCGCTTCCGGTTCACGTCATGCCGGAAGTGACGAAAGACTTCCGGCCGCTATCTGCGCGCCATGTATCACCTGGCGGAGTAAACATACACTTTTATTTACATACCACAATCACGGAGTAGTTTCAATTTAGATGACAATGTTGTGATTCTAATATTTTTTGTCGATAAACATTTTTACATTGTTCTGTACATAAATGTGTGGTTTACTACCCACGGTATATTAAATACAGAATTACTCTCCACTACATTATATGTAGTTAGAGTCAAAAGTTGATCCATTGAATATATAAAAAATCGGATACCTGGATCTGTTAAAAAAATAATTTTTACTTAAAATATTTCAAGGGATTGCTCTTTCTTTATCAATTTATTGTACAAAGTGTGTAAAGCACCTGTGAAATAAATAGATAAAAAGGAAGCAATCCCTTCGAAATATTTTAAGATAACATTGTTTTTTTCTTTAACAGATCCAGGTACGCCCTTTTTTTTAAATAAAATTATATATATAGTGTGGGTAAATATATCACTTTTGTAGATATACTCACTGAGTATTACACACACAGCTTAATTAAGACCACGGGTCTAATATAGATTCACCACAGGAAGAAAGGAATCATAGATGGAGCTCCTGTAATCCAAGCAGCGCAGCACCCAACAACAGCCTCCAGGTCCGACGCATGTCCAGTGGCCACACGTTCCTTCGTGCATACGTCATGGTTAGCGAATCACTTAACAGGCTAGTGTGGAATCAGCCGCGTTCTGGTCTTCGCTTTCCTCGTCCAAATTAATCTCCTCCGAACTATGACTCTCAATGATTACATTTCACTTCTGCTTGGAAATATTTTATTTAGTTATCTTATTTCGCGCTTTTATAGGCTTGTTAGTGAATAGGTTTCTAAGTTAATATTTCCAAATTTATCTTAGATCAAATATTTGATTGTTATCTTCTGATATATTTCGACGATCACCCATCTTCTAGGAGCTCTTATTGAGAACCTTTCTATCCACTGGTTTGTGGTGATGGTTTCATAGGGATTAGCGAGGTAAGTTGTCGTCCTTCATGAACTTCCTATGGGTATATGGCATAGCTCGTAGTTTTACAAAGAGCCATTCGAAAATTATTCTGAAAAAGAGAGATAGAGATTGAAACTACTTCATCACATCATTCAAACAAGGTTATATAAATAGATAAATACAAATAAATAAGATTAAATAATAATATATGTGCATAAATAAATGTAATAATATATGTAAAATATATACATAGATTTCATTGGTGGAACCTATCGCGCAAAAGACTCCGCCACCGGTGGACTGCAAGAGTTCTTTCCCACAGAGTCGGTAGGTCGATGTTATATATGGCGTTGCCCACCTCAAGACCAAGATGGTACTTGTAGATGGTAGCCTTCGCCACACTTGTCAATTGCATTGCCTCGGGATGGAGGCCGACACCAAACAGCCAGGCCTGCAGATCCAGGGGCACTTCGCAGGAGACAAACACCTTCCGGAGCAGGGGTGGCACGACTCGGCAAAACTACCCGTCGCTGGACCCACAGGCGACACAGGTGACACGCCTCAGGATGGGGTAGGGCGTGGTGGCCCAGCCGCAGAACGACATGTGCATCGTGCCCCGAGAATCAATTGCGACCCAGATTATCCCAGGAAATGGAAGGTGGCACGTCCACGGTGGAGGCCTCCCTCAGGCTCATCAGTCTCTTCCTCCTCGGTGAGAGACAGGATTCAGAAGCTGGCGGGATCAACCACGCCTGGCTGCGGACCAGCCAAGAGTAGCCGTTGGCGGCGTCGCACAGTGAGGCCTGAACCCCTTCAAGCAGGCGAGCCGAAGCTGACCCGTGATTTACAGCAGGCCCAGTCACCTTTGAAGATAGGGCGAACCAGGATGCTCCGGGGAAGCCATGACACTCTTCTACTGCCTCACACGAAGCGCGCCAGTCGAGCCTGCAGCCCGCCGGTTGTGGTTTCAGGTGTAATGTAGCCGTGGAGGTGGTGCAGGATGGAACCCAGTGCCTGGCTGTTGGCCACTCGCGCATTACCCACCAGTAACTGGATAAAGGGAGACCACCTCACGATGGCTCTCTCAACAACTTCATCAGGAGGGAGGCCTTGGAGGCGACGGCGTTCCTGGAAGAGTTCGTGCATCCCAAGACAGTCAGAGACTCGGAAATACGGACACGAGCTAAAACTTAACTTCGTCCCTGATGAAGAGAACGATGTCATGCGCATAGGCGACCAGGGATCCGCCGCCCAAGATCCTCTCGAGGCGGCGTATCAGAACGCCAAATCCGATGCTTATGAGGGTGGCGCTAAGGCGGCAGCCCTGCCTTACCTCGTTGAGAAGCGGGAGGCCCTTGGTGCAAACATCTCCGACCCGGATGGCGGTGTCTGCCTCCCCGTAGAGAACAGAAACCTACTCTAAGAAGGCAGGGCGAACAGGTAACTCCTTTAAGGATCTCAGATGCCGACTTCAGGCCAAGCAAAATTACAGCCAACTGCGTATCATGTCTCGCTGCCCAAGCGATATTTTCGGACACTCGCGTAATGTTACAGTAAAATGACTGTCCCATAACGGCGTAGGTCTGACTCTGGCACGAGGTCCGGCAGATAACGGCATAGACGGACCATGAGTCGGTCGTTGGGAGGCTGATAAGACGAAATGTCTGGAGACTCCGTCCACAGTGCGATTTTGATAAAAGAATGACCTTGCTGCGTCTCGAAGATGGAGGCAAAGCCCAGTGGAAACGAGAAGTCTCATATATTTGCCAAAAAAAAAAAATCGGCGTTTAAATCTTCAAAAGCTTTGACAAACTCGCAGGGTAATCTGTCCCATCCCGAGGCACGGCCGTTTGGCAGGCGGTGGATGACTTTCGCTATCTGGTCGCGGTAAATGTCGGCGAGAAAGAGCTGGTCCCACTCGTCGAATTCTGGATGGCGTTGGCGGCTCCACAGTCCACTTCTCTAGATATTTTCAGGATGTGCAGGTCACTCTTGATTCTATCATATCGACCAGAACCATTATACGCATATTTTTAGCTGGTAGCCCATAATCATAGCGTCCGTTAAGAAGACTGCCATTGGCCCAACTGCACAGACATTATCGGGATAGAGCCACATGGAGATTGAAACACTTTTTATTGACATCCTGTCAATTATGTTTTACAAAATTAATGAAAAATAATGGGAATATTTACAATGATTTATGAGTGAGGAAGGCTCCACCATCTTGATAGGGTTCTCCTCCAGACCAGGAGAGGGTCCTCTTGGACCCCCGCAACTCCAGGGCCAGGAGGAATTTGTAGATTCGGGTCTTGGCAGATGACATGATAGCCAAGGCGTTGTCCTTCAGGTCATGCCCGAAGATCCAGCTCTGCAGGTCAGGGGGCCGCTGGATGATGGTGAAGGCCTCCACGATGACTGGCCTGATCCGCCTACAGGACCAGTAGCGGTGGGTCAGTGACAGGTCTCCGGACCCACAGGCGATGCAGGACTCCCGGGCTGAGACCGGATGTGCTGGATAGGGAAGAGCGTGCAGGGCCAGCCGCACAGCAACATCGGCATTGTGCCCCGAGTAAGCACCTCGCCGGAGAGAAGACCAGCTGATGGAGATGGGGATGAGCCACATGGACAGCGGAATGACACACGGTAGTGTAATCAGATGAATCTCGCTTCTGTTTCAGCAATGTGAATCACCGAGTAAGAGTTTGGCGCCTGGCCGCATTTATGAAAAAATGCGCCTCACGACAACACGTCATTATGGTCTAGACCAGGGGCCGGCAAAGTTTTAAGTCGTAAGAGTCAAAAATTACAAATTACAAAATTTAAGAGTTTTTAAAGGGCCACAAAATATTTTTCTTTCTAACAATAAATAGTACTCGCATAAATAATATTTACGTATGAAACTATATAAAGAGCCACAGCTTCAAATCCAAAGAGCCGCATTTTGCTCTCGAGCCGCAGGTTGCCGACCTCTGGTCTAGGGAGCCATCACCTATAAAACCATATCACCTATTTTTTGTACTGAAGGCGCTATGACGGCCCAGCGATACGTGTATGCCGTGCTGTGGCCGGTACAAAACCCTTCTTTCAGGGGATACCGAATGGCATTTTCCAGCAGGATAACTCTCGACCTTCCACAGTGTTAATTAATAACAAACACTAAATAGAATTTACTAAAAAGGCCTTTATTGCCACACGAACATTAATATAACTACACCGACTATTTACAAATTAAAGATATATATATATACAAAACAATAATTATCATAGTAAAACAAACACTATGCAAAACCTTATTTGCATATCAGGACAATTTTCTAAACATAACTATTGTTATGCAAAATACCCCAATTTTAATTAATGGATATCCAACATACTCCCACCTATGATTTGAGGAAGAAAATCATACAATTAAGACAAGTGATATACATGTGGTACATAAAAGGAGTTAAGCATTACAAATTGAGTCTCCGTGGTGGCTTGACCACGCGTCTATTCTAACAATCTTTGTAAAATTTGAAAATCTTTCAAACCATGGCACTACTTCAGTTCTGACATGTGTAGTCACCAATACTTGTCTATCTATTTCTAAATTGACCAAAGTTCTGTCTGAGTGGAATAATTGCTTTGGCCAGTGATCTTGAGGCTGCTTGAGCCATTCAGGTCCCTCCCACCATCTGGTGCGTTTAAGCTGTAGTACACTACAACCTCTTGAAGGAAGGTCTGCAGGGTTGAGGCTCCCTGGTACATAAAACCATTTGTTCGGACCTGAAGTGTTGCATATCTCTTTGACTCTGTTGTTTACAAAGGTGCCCC
Organism: Cordylochernes scorpioides; assembly: GCA_030710605.1. Classification (NCBI taxonomy): domain Eukaryota; kingdom Metazoa; phylum Arthropoda; class Arachnida; order Pseudoscorpiones; family Chernetidae; genus Cordylochernes; species Cordylochernes scorpioides. The sequence goes on along the minus strand of CP092865.1, from coordinate 165,774,912 downwards.
ACTGCCTGTTCGTCTTGATCCATGAAAGTGCTGTAGTAGAGTCTGTCCAGTAATACACCGGTTCCGCAGCCAAATTCAAAGACTCAGTTATGTACCTGCTGAGTCTAACTCCCAACATACAAGCAAGAAGTTCCATCCTAGGGATAGTAGTTTTCTTAAGTGGACCTAGCCGGGATTTGGCCATCAAAAGTTGTACTGACACTCCTTTGTTCTCAGGACAACGTAGAAAAGCTGCTGCTGCATATGCACTTTGGCTGGCATCACAAAATATGTGAATGGACCAATGGGCTCTAATCCCACGGCCCACTCTACGTGGAATCTTTATGTCGGCAAGAGTGTCCAACTCACTGTACCACTTCATAAATTTTTCTTGAATGGTTGATGGTAAAGGTTCATCCCAATCCGTTTTGACTGTCCAGGCTTGTTGAATAAGTAGTTTAGCATGTAATAAAACAGGAGCCAAGAATCCAATTGGGTCAAAGATCTGTTGGGTATGAGACAAGAGGTCTCTCTTGGAAAGTGCGTTTATTATAACTCCGAACTTAGGGGTCACATTAAGAGTATCTTCTAAAAGATTCCATTTCATGCCCAGAACTGAAGCCTCTTCACTCCTTTCTATATTAACACTAGGAGGTAATCTAGAATAGACTTCTTTGACTCGGTGTATAGGTCCGAATTGCCACATTCTGAGATCCATCTTGGCTTGGCAAATATTTCAGTAGATTTCTCCACCAGATTAACTAATTCTGCCTCGGTATCCACTGAAGTGACACAATTATCAATATACAAACATTCCATCAACCTCTGAGGAAGAGCTCCAAATTCAGATGAGACTCCTTTGAGATGATGCAGGATGACTGCTCCAAGCAAATAGGGGCTACAGGTCACTCCAAAGACAACTCGCTTGTGACGGAAAACCTGAATATGATGATTATTTTTCCACCATAAGAATCTAAGATAGTCTCTATCTTCTTCTTTCACTTCAATTTGCAAAAAGGCTTTTCTAATGTCAGCAATAACTCCAATAGCCTTTTCTCTAAACTTCAGTAGGATAGCTGGGATCTGTTCAATAACATTTGGGGCCACTTGCCAAGCAATCGTTCAATGAAAGATTCCCCTTGTCCTTACATGATGCGTCAAACACAGGTCTTATCTTGGTGGTGTTGCTATTGGCTTTAACCACTGGGTGATGAGGGAGATAATGACACTTCCTGTTCAAATCCTCTGGAGACACCTTTTCAATAACACCTTCAGCTAGCCATTCTTGGAACACCCTATCATATTCGCTAAAGATACATTTAGCTCTCAATTTACGGGTTGTGTTTGAAAAGTCTTCTCTCTGCAATATGACGATTGGATGGAATTCCTTCTTGGTTCCCCAGCCAAGGTAATCCTACACAAAAGCGTCCATCTTCCTGCTGATGAACAGTATTTAAGAAGTGCTGGTGTACTATCTTATCTTCTTCTAGCTTTGTGAGATTTTCCCTGGGATCTTTTATGCCAATCGTTTCTAAATCCCACAAATAATCAACCGACATATTTCTACTGTGCATGCTGATGACCACCAGTGATGAGTAATCAGTCTGCTCATTTTTCTTCGGTGTAGGGCCACAAATTGTCCATCCAATATGTGTTTCTATGGCTGTTAGTCCATTTTTCAGCTGCTTCACACGTCCCGACAAAAGGCCTCCATAAATATCACTGCCGATCAAAAGTTCTATCTTGGGGCTATCTCTTCCAAGATCAGATAGCCAAATTCTAGATCCTTTTAGTTCATTCAACCATGCTCCTCTAGGCGTCCTTGGAATCTCTCCACAAATAATGTCTTGACCCAAGAATTCAAATTCTCTCAGAGTGTCCAATTCTGATAGGTTGCTGCATAATGCGACCGTATATACCTTATGGCATTTTGTTTCTGTTTGTGTACCACCAAACAATGAATGAGCAATATTTACATTGCCGATGGGCTTCAATTTTACTTCTAGTGCAGTGGATTCCAAAATATAGGACTTCTGAGAACCAGGGTCCAAGAGTGCTCGCACTCTTCTATAGCCATTATTTCCCATAATATTGACCATCAAGGTCATTAATGTTACATCTCTTGTACACTGCTGATTGGCTAAAGCACTCTGCACTACTTCAGAGACATGCGTCTTTTCCTTTCGGTTGCAGGGCAAGTCAGGACAAAGAAGAACGTAGTGTCCTTTGGCACAAATATTACATTGAACTGTCCTCTTGCAAGCCTTTGCAAGATGTCCAGGTTTAAGGCATTTCAGACAACACCTCTTTTCATAAATTCTTAGCTCTTTTATCCTTTAATGGCATAGATTGAGCAGTGATGCAGTCTTTACTTTGGTGATTATTTTCACAGAACAAACATCCCATCTCCTTGGCAGAAAATAAACCTGCAGCGGTAGGTATATCTGAATTCTGTTTAAACTTATTTCTAAGTTTCTCTTTTGGGGAAGACCCTTCAAATCCTCTCCTGGCTAGAAGTCTTCTTTCTTCCCCTTCCACTTCTCTTCTAAGAAAGTCCAATAGATTGTTAAGGCGAGAGCTGGAGTTAGAATTAGAGTCCTTTGATGCCTCACAACTATTCAGCGGTGATCTCTGCCAAGCAACCAGCACATCTTCTGGCAAACAAGACTCTATCATAGGGAAAAGCCATGCTGTGTTTTCCTTGGTGTCAACACCCAAAGATTCCAGAGATCTTAGTTGGGTTTCAAGCTTGTCGTATAGCTTAGCCACTGACCGCCTCTCATCTGGTGGAGTCCTGACATTTGCCATCATTAGTTTAAGCAGTTCCCTTACATATATTTCAACAAGCAAATCTTTCTGTCCATACCTTTGTTTCAAGGCTTGGACCGCTTTGGCATAGTTTTCTGCTGTTTGGGGATAGCTTTCTATGAGCTCTCTGGCTCTAGTGTTTGATTGCATCGACTGGACCAGGTAATGAAACTTGTCTGCATCATGCAGCTCAGTATCCTCATGAATTTTTTCAAATTGTGCCCAAAATGGAAGCCAATTAATCAGTTCTCCATCAAATTTTCTTATTTCGAACTTAGGAAGTTTATAACTTTTGGCCATTGATGACCCATTTGAGCTTCCCAGGGGTTTAACATCAATTTTGTTATCCGAATCAATTAATTCTCTTACCCTTCTTTCCAGGGTGATGAAGGTATCCGAATAATGTTCTGCTTCCTCAATTTCACAATTTAAAGTATCTTCTTCTGCATCAGCCAACATCATATGATCCAATATTTTCTGGTCAAGCTCCTTTAATTTGCAATCGATGTCCTTTAATTTACTAAATTGGCCCTTGACCACACCCACATCAGCATCAGTTTTTCTTATTTCGGGATCCAAAATATTTACTACTTTAGTAAATCTCGTTCTGGTCACCGAGCGCAACTTCTTGTCACGTTCCATCCTGGCAGGCTCGCCACTTTTGTTAATTAATAACAAAAAACTAAAGAGAATTTAATAAAAAGGCTTTATTTGCTGCCTTACACACACTAATATCACCGAACTAACTATTTACAAATATATATATGTCATAATTTGTATATAATTAAATGCAACCCCGACCCACTATGTATGTACCATGTATGATTTTCAAAGACTTAATAAAGAACAAGGTAACTGGAGGAAAGAAAGTAACAAAAGATATAGGAAGTAAGACTAAAGCTGGCACGACTATTTTGGCACCCCTGTGTCAACATTGCAGGGGCAGAGACCGGGCGTCTCTAGTGACCGCAGAAGTTATTTTAGCCAAGATTCACTCAATACTTCCTGACAAACAGGACGTGTCGAGTGACCAGAAGTTATAAAAGTTTGAGAGACATCCAGTACTTCCGGCAAAAACAGGACGTGTCTAATATCCTTCGAAGCTATAAGCGTCAAGCCACCAAACACTTCCTGATGAAATCGGATATACCAGGCAGGGCACAGCTTTCATCAAGGGAAGCCGCCGGCCTATCAGAAGATAGCACCTTAAGTAGGTCAACCAATAGAAAAAGAGCATGTGACATCTCTCGACCAACCATAAGACCGCACCTTAAGTAGGTCAACCAATAGGACAAGATCATGTGACATCTCTCGACCAATCAGAGAGACACTGAGGCTTGGTGTTAAATCGAAAGACAAGAATTGTCAGTAGTGTTTTAGCTCTCATAGGAACAACACCTGCAGTAGCGACTTGGCTCTCACGGAGTTCGGCAGTTGCTCCTTCGCTTCCAACGAGGTGACATCGGCCCTGGACCTCTCCCCACTCAGCTCATAGCTAAGTACAATCACCACCATGTGATCAGTTAATTAACAATCAAAATCGCTCCGCCTTCTCAAGCTTTCTTCCCTCCAATCCAGTTGCCTTTTATTTTCAAACCTCACCATGTGTCCTGATTATTCCTAACTGTGTGCTTCACTTACCACTCAACGACTGCGCTTCAATCAAATCTCACCATTCGCATCCAACAACAAGAAACCCCGCAACGATATTGCCACAGAACGGTTAAGTCGACAGATTCTACAACAGTGTAATACAACAAATATTACAGTGATATAACAACTTTGCATCATCATATTACACAGAGTCGACAGGATAAAGATTATGGAACTTAATCAAGATAAAGATTATAGAGCTTAATCAGGATGAAGATGGAAATTAACCCAGGCGCCAGCACAACAAAAGGCAATGATAAACCAAGAGAGAAGAAACTGACAACGAACGAAGCGACAAGACATACCCTGGCAACGGTAATTTTAGAACTGACCGCCGCGCTACAAGGGGCGAGATCCCCGCAACTGAAAGCGGTCTTCCGGAGCGCCACCCTCGGGACAACCGCCGCCTGCACCGCCGGTACGTGTCCGAACAACCTGACGCCCACCGAGTTATCGCCATCCGCCATGCCGTACCAGTACACACGGAAGCAACCCACGCGACACGGACCCAGTGTACCGACAACGCGATCCACTCGAATGGAAGCAGTACAAATGACTAGATTTCCCTTTCAATCGCGCGGACAGTGCAAAAGGTCCCGATCCGGTTCAACAGATATTCCAAGCCAACCACACCAAGCCGAAGACGCCACAATGGAGACTTTTCGAGACTAAGGTAGGCAATCCATCCAATGACACCATCAAATTGACTTTGGACTTGTATCTGACCCAGGACCTACCATGTACCTTTCTCATTGAACCAGACGCAGGTTCGAACATATTGCCGTATCATTTATACAATAGATTAAAAGCACAACTTCCCAACTTAAGTATTAAAAAACCTTCCCTTGATCTATCCACCCTAAATAGTTTTACGAAAATAATAGGACATTTAACTTTCCCTCTGACAATAGGCCAAATAACCCGTAGAGAGAACTTCCACGTGGTAAATGCATCCTTACCATTTGGAGTTCTTACCTTAAAAACCCTTTATCAATATAAATTAAAACTAAATTATAATCGCGGCACTATTTTCCAACTTGGCATCCCATTGTCTAATACTATCTACCACTTTAAACATGTATCAAATGAATGCAAGCACGGGCTAGGCCAAAACCTGTCCCAAAGGACTCGCACAGCACCCAAAGCTTTCACACATGGAAAACCTTGCCTGCATTCATTGCCCAAACCCCAAATGTTTACATGCCACCATTATAATCTCACACCACACAACTTTACACTCAACCCAATTACCAGTACTATATGCCCACAACATGTAAAGCCACCACGACCCCAACCTACAATTCCAATAATGCCCAAAAAAGTGTCCGTACACCGACACAGCTCACCCACTTACCACACAAAATCCACACATGACCATACTTCGCAACGCCATAAACACGCAAATGTACCTCACAACACACGCACCCATACGTCGTCACACAACAGTAACACACACAACCCGCACAACACACGCAACACGCACACCAAAAGACAACAACAACAACAAACAAGCGCATGCACAACCGTTAAGGATAATACAATCATCCCATCTACACAAAACATAGAAAAAATTCACGCCACCAAACAACCACACAATCGAAAAACATTACGATCTTTCCTAAAAGCTGTGAACGCCTATAAAGAGTTCATTCCGGACCACGCCCGCTTGCGGACGCCACTTGTCAACCTTCTAAAAAGAGATGTCATGTGGGTCTGGGATGACGAATGTCAGAAAGCGTTCACTAACCTGAAAGAAAACCTTACCACACACCCCACATTACACCTTTACCAGGAAGGTCTGCCATGCCAGGTGTACTGTAATACCTCAACATTCAGCATTACAGGCGTTCTTAAACAAGTCTACCCTGATGGGAAGACATACACCGTTCAACATTTCAGCCGATCTCTACGTAGTCACGAGCGAAAATATTCAGACTTGGAACTACAATGCCTAGCCATTGTGGAAAGTGTGGATAATTTCCGCACCTGTCTAAATGGCAGAAAGTTTACAATATTTTCTGACCATCCCGCATTGCAGTGGTTGAAAGAGATCAAAGCTCCGTCAGGCAGATTGTTTCGATGGAGGTTAAGATTGTCAAGATACGAATATGAGGTCCGTAGCATAAATGGAGTACAACAATATGAAACGGGCGTTGTAACTCGTATCCCATTTTGTGGCTTTCTAGATGCGCCACTCATACAGAGCCAACAGTCTTCTCCACCGGGAAAATCCCGCGTGACCATGGATCCCAATAAACTGCGCACCGTCTCCCGAAAAGGAGTACTTAAAACTATAGTCCCAAATTCATTTACAACCAGACTTCTTAAGTCCGTACACACACAACACCACCACCCAAACATCTCCAAGATGACGAGACTCATCTCAGCACAATATTATTGGCAGAACATGACACAAGACATCGCAAAACAGGTAAAAACCTGCCCCACCTGCCGATTCGCTAGAAGAATCGATGAATACAAACAACCTGCACGTAAAAATACCGACACAAGTACCCAAACAAAACAAAATTCGTACATAACGCACAGCGTACACACAACACAAACAATGCCAAAATTACCACATCCACGTCAGAGAAAAGATCACACATCTCAACCTAAACCAATTACCGCCGACATATCTCTAATAAAACCATTGACGATCAAGCAGGAGAACTATAAACCTGACAACCAGCTCAATCATATCACAACATGCCCTAAAGATATCAAACAGGAGAACTGCGAACCTACCAATCATTCAAATTCTACAATTCATAGGGTTCAAACAAATATTTCAGAGTCCCCAGTTACAAAATTGTGGACGAACATGGGGCAATATCCTATCTTTCATCTGATCTTTATCCTTTGTTTATTAGTTCTACCGTACAACTGTATTCCAATTTTATTCATTAAGTACTTGTTTATCTATGCTATGCCCGATCAGAAAATCTTCGAACTACAAGAGGTAGTTTTTAATTTAGGACAAACATTTTTTAATTTTGGACAAGCAATTCTTCATTGTGGACAAGTATTTATAAAACTTCTCATAATTTTAGGAACCATCTTCGCAGAAAATCTAAATAAACTCCGAAAAGATAGCAGTAACTGAAAGATAACCAACCAATGCCGAAAGTAAAAGATTCAATTATAAAAAACAATTAGGCCGACAGGAAACATAGAAGCAAGGCAGATATCTTCCCGCGAAGAATCAAGACGTCGCCCTGGCTCCAATTACGCAAACAGGGGGTGGATAAATTTAGACCGGACCTCGCGCCCCCGAGTCCCGCTTCCGGCGTCTCATTACAAAGCCCCGCTCATCCAAATTAGGTCACCGCTCTCCCCAGCCACAGATTTCACTATGCCACCGGTTTTGATTCCAGTTCGAATCTACATATCGATTTTTTACCAACCAATTACACATCCACGAAACAACACCTAGAACTAACTCACACAACTCTTACACAACCGACTTCTAACATTTTTCACAACACACACACAAAGACAAAAAATTACACATAAAGGTTATATAGATTTCCATGTCTCCTGTACACAGCATAAATGCACTTGAGGGCTAGAATCACGTTTTTCACCTAAGTGTCGATACAGACGAGACAAAAAATTTATAGGGCATAATTGAGCAAGTAAAACATTTATAGGGCAAAATGGAACAATCAATACATTTAGATCAGGGCATGTAGATACCAAAGGGTTCCAACCAATACATCTTATTTTTCATATCAATCATTTTTATTATTTTCTCTCAATTAAAAGTTAAATACTTAATCAATTTATCAAATTATTCAACTTATTACCACTTTTTATCATTAATTATCATTTTTTTTTCCAATTAATTTATATTATCATTCTTATTTATCAATTATCATTCTATTTACCACTTGACTTATATTGTCACAACTCAATTATCAACGAAAACACTGGTTTTCGATTAAACTAAAAACATTAAATCACCCTTTGTTGTTGAAACCTTTTATTTTTCATTTTTTTTTTTCTCAAGCACTCACCTTTGATTTCGCTCAACTTTTATTTTTATTTTTATTTTGATTTCTCACAAGCCCTAATAAAACTCCCTCGGTCTCCATTCCCAATTCCGAGCTAGAACATAATTAGGCATTTTTCCTTTTTTTTCTCACCACGCACCAAGCATTCACTTTGATTTCGTTCAACTCTTATTTTTATTTTTATTTTGATTTCTCAAAAGACCTAATGAAAACCCCTTCGATTTCATTCCCAATCTCAAGTAGGATAGTAATTAGGCAATTCTTTTTTTTTTTCACCAACGCAACAAAGCATTTTCTTTTTTTTTTCATACAACAAGGCTTTTTCTTTTTTTTTTGTGCAACCAAGCCTTCACTTTGATTTCATTCAACTTTTATTTTATCTTATTTTATGTTGATTTCTCAAAAGCCCTAATAGAATTCCTTCGATTTCATTCCCAATTTCGAACTAGAATATGGTTAGGCATTTTTTCCTTTTTTTTTTTCTCTCACCATTCAACCAAACACATTCAATTTTGATTTCATTTCACTACTCTTATTTTATTTTGTTTTGATTTCAAAGCACCTTATGAAATTTCCTCGATTCCTTTTTCTCAGAATTCGAGCAAAAAAGTAACTAAGCAGTTGTCTTTGTCACCATGCAACAAAATATTTTTCTTTTTCAACCAAACACATTCAATTTTGATTTCATTCAACTATTTTTATATTATTTTTATTTGATTTCAAAAGCCTTAATAGAACTCCCTCAATATCATTTCTTATCTCGAGTAGAATTCGTTTAGGCGCATTTTTTTTTTGCCCACTATGTACCATAACATTCATTGATTTCTTACAATTAAAAAATTTTTGATTTCTATTAATTATACTCAACCTATATCATCAACACCATTCTATTTTACTTTTATATTACCAGCAATGTTTGTATATAGCCCCTCCATACCCACAACTAATTTTCCCACAAAATTATTTTTCACTTCACAGAATTCTCTCAGGCTAACCCCTTCTTGAATTCTTCACATGTAGGGGGCGCATCTGTCATAATTTGTATATAATTAAATGCAACCCCGACCCACTATGTATGTACCATGTATGATTTTCAAAGACTTAATAAAGAACAAGGTAACTGGAGGAAAGAAAGTAACAAAAGATATAGGAAGTAAGACTAAAGCTGGCACGACTATTTTGGCACCCCTGTGTCAACATTGCAGGGGCAGAGACCGGGCGTCTCTAGTGACCGCAGAAGTTATTTTAGCCAAGATTCACTCAATACTTCCTGACAAACAGGACGTGTCGAGTGACCAGAAGTTATAAAAGTTTGAGAGACATCCAGTACTTCCGGCAAAAACAGGACGTGTCTAATATCCTTCGAAGCTATAAGCGTCAAGCCACCAAACACTTCCTGATGAAATCGGATATACCAGGCAGGGCACAGCTTTCATCAAGGGAAGCCGCCGGCCTATCAGAAGATAGCACCTTAAGTAGGTCAACCAATAGAAAAAGAGCATGTGACATCTCTCGACCAACCATAAGACCGCACCTTAAGTAGGTCAACCAATAGGACAAGATCATGTGACATCTCTCGACCAATCAGAGAGACACTGAGGCTTGGTGTTAAATCGAAAGACAAGAATTGTCAGTAGTGTTTTAGCTCTCATAGGAACAACACCTGCAGTAGCGACTTGGCTCTCACGGAGTTCGGCAGTTGCTCCTTCGCTTCCAACGAGGTGACATCGGCCCTGGACCTCTCCCCACTCAGCTCATAGCTAAGTACAATCACCACCATGTGATCAGTTAATTAACAATCAAAATCGCTCCGCCTTCTCAAGCTTTCTTCCCTCCAATCCAGTTGCCTTTTATTTTCAAACCTCACCATGTGTCCTGATTATTCCTAACTGTGTGCTTCACTTACCACTCAACGACTGCGCTTCAATCAAATCTCACCATTCGCATCCAACAACAAGAAACCCCGCAACGATATTGCCACAGAACGGTTAAGTCGACAGATTCTACAACAGTGTAATACAACAAATATTACAGTGATATAACAACTTTGCATCATCATATTACATATATATATATATATACATAAAAATAATTAACATAGTCAAACAAGCACTATGCAAAACCTTATTTGCATATCATGAGCTTGCTCACAAAAATGGATATTTAACACACAGTATACATCAGCCAACATGTCCTGCTTGAAACCTCGGTGTTTCCATGGCCGCCAGTCTCTCCTGACATCTCATCTATATAACACGTCTGGGACCTAATTGGACGTCGTTGTCGTGGGCTGCCACAGCCGCGTTCAGGAGATGAACTGTGGCTGATGGTTGACAAGGAATAGACAGCCATCCTTCAGGACACCATCCCCATTGAGTCAGTACCAAGACATGTTGCATAGTAGTCTTCGGAAGTCCCACAACATATTGAGCGGACGGCGATGTCGTTCGTAAATAATATTTGTTAGAGCATTAATCGTAGGAACATATGTTTCTGATATGTGTTTTTGATAGAGGACATTGTGACTTCTGTGATAGAGATGCATGGAGACATCTGAGGCTATTCATTGGACACAACAACAACACCCGGGGGGAAATGCACTCGGGTAAAACCCGGGAGATGCCCGGGTTGTTCTGCGCTAGTATGTTATATAAAAACAAATATTTTAAATATAAAATAAGGTTATGAAATATAAAGCTGGATTATATGAACAATAGTTAGAATTGTTAAATATAAAATTAGTATTATATAAAATGTGAAAAAAACGAAGTTTCAATTATTAAAAATAAAATTATATAATATTAAAGATATAAAGACTTAAAATTAAATGAGTTATTATTATTAGTTAAAAGCCATTAAAGAAGCAATATAAGAATTTAACAAACTTATAATTTCGTAAGAGGGCATAAAATTGTAGTAGTGAAGCTTAGATATAAAAAATGAGACAAAAAACAAATCAGAATAAATGATATAAGAAAATTGACATTAAGTTGCAGAGTCTCACAGAGTGAAATGAAATAAATGTAGTCAAATAGAAACAAATATTTCTTACATAACAGAATCAGATTTAAAATACACTAATGGACAAAGTCTTATGTAAGTTGTACCTTTTAGTAGGTATATTGGGATTCAGACAATAAATCTGAAAGATATTTGATACACAGTGATCTTTATTGAAGACACACGATATAACCAAGTGTGAACAAAATTGTCTCTGTCTCCTCCAATATATTAAAAAAACAGACAATCGGCGGCATTAAAGTCTTTGTTCTTCCTTATGTGTTGCCCATGAGTGTAAATTTTACTCAGAGTACAAAAGTAATAGTGTGATGGTTGGAGAAGACACAGTTGTGCAGGGATCAGAGGCTCTTGTTGTCAGATGCAGTGCGGATATATGAAGTGAGAACGTTGTAAAGGCAAAAGGGACGAAAGATTTGAGGCCTTGGGAGGTAGGCGGATTATCATTGTGATGTGCCATGGAATTGCTGGAATTCAGAGTTCTTCACAAGTGGTTCACAGAAGGCAGATGATAGCTCACAGGCAAATCCAGGTGCGTGATGGTTTCACTGTTTAGTGTAGTCAGATCTTCTTTACATGGCTACTTACAGACCGCGGCGACCGAAGGAACAGGGAGAGTTGGCATCGGAGTATTCAGGGAGTTGAGTTGAAGGCCGGCATCTCAAGTTACTGCTCAGTCTGAACTCTTGATCAGGTCTGTCAGCTCTCTGTGGTATATAAAATGGATAACGATTAAACAACAAGCGCTTAGAAGTGATAAGGCAGGCTACATCCAGAAGCAAACGTGTTGTTACTGTTTAAGAACTAGAATCGTACTCAGCGCGACACCTAATTTCTTTAACAAGTGCCCAGGTTCTTTTTATGCAACTATATACAAAGAATATGTACATAACACACCGCTGCAGAGTTTGATGTAGATCACCAGCGGGTCTCCAGCGAAACCACACATTTCGCATTTCTTATAGCCGGGGTGTTCACTACCGGTTCGAAGTCCGGATCTTTGATAAGTACCCGCTATGTAAAGTGATATGGAGCCAGGCCATCACGTATATTTCTGTGAGGTCCTCAACCTTCCTTCATATTATAGATATTCTGATTTTTATTGACCGAAATCTAGAGATATTTATAAATAAATGATTTGTAAAAAAATAAACCTTTCCCTGGAGGCCTAACGTTTGTATTTTAATATATTATTTATATTGGTCAACGTATGTTAATATATATGTCGTATTTTATATATTGTACATATACAATGTTATATATAGGAATGTTTTTCATAAAATCACCAAGAAGCACCAAGCCTAATGTAACTTAAAAATGAGGCTCAATTAAAATAACACCGTTAAAAAAGGCACAGCACCCAATAAGGTCGAATAACATTTGGTTGACATTGTCCAAGAAGCTCAGGAAAGACCTAAACATATTGGTAATTTCAGTCTTTGATTAAACAGGGACGCGAGTGCGTAACACGTCGTAACAGACTTGAAAATGAAGATGTTCTAAAATTGATCGATGAGAGATATGACATTCTGGATATGATTGATAGAAAGACAACAATGTTTGGACATCTTGTCTGACATTTGGAATGGATACAGGTATTACTTGAGGGAGATGTATGGAATTGAAACTAGGGAAGCCGATGATTGAAATTTTAGGCAAATTTGGGAGGTGACCCTACGAATTCATCAAATAGGTAGCCAAAATATATAAGAAATAGTCCACACAAGAATTCGGCACAGCCTGCAAATTTAGAAATTATGAGTAAAACTACAAAGTAAACTTTTCCATATGAACTATAAAAACATGTAGTCTTACTATACCTTCAGGTATATAAATAAAATGGTGAAGCGAAGTATTTTTTATTTTATTAACAGAGTATCAATTTTAATATTTATAATTTGTTACTCTGTAAACTTCTCTCATTCCTTCCTTATTTTGTATTTTATCAAACATAGTATGTATTTTCCCTATATAAATTGATATGTCATCCTGAAGTTTGAATTTCCTAATTTTCCACGTAGCAATATTGTTATTTATAGGCTGTTTAACAGCTTCGGATAAATTATATTTTACTTTACGAATTCCTATCTACACATACCAATTGCAGCTACAGAAATTAAGGAATATTCTTACTATTTACAAATATAAAATGGGCTATTTCCTATCATTTAAGCGCATTTTTAGGTTTACCTAAACAACGTTGAACATAAATTAACTTCATTTTAACTTCATTAAAGTACTTAAATACCTGTTTAAATATTTCAAGCAATAAATAAGAAGAGGAAAGATAATTAAAACGTGCATGCAATCCATGGATTAATTTCCTCAACAGTCGACCAATATTTATCGCCAAGATATAATCCTAGACTTGGTTAATAGTGTTATTATTAATGGCGGCGCAATGAGTCGTCGTCTGGGATTTTTTTATTTCCCGCCTTCTCAAATGCGATAATGGCGTCGGTAATAAATGAAGCTTAAAATGGTGATCACCCTTGTCTTCTTTGTTAATGCTAAACTTGTTTTTTATTCCTTTTTAGGGTCATGAGTGTCTACCAATTTCAAAATGGCAGCATCGATTAAAATAATGTGTTCGTTAAGTGGTGTTTTAGTTATAAATAAGGTGGCAGGTGTAACGTCCTTGTATTTGTTGACGTTAATAAGCAAGAAGTACTTGGAAGTTTAAAAAGAAATACTTTATTTCTTTTAGGCCAACATCAGATATAAAATATTAATTATAAGACATATGTTTACAAGTCGTAGATATTACAATCAGTCAAAAGGCAACTGCACAGAGTATCATCAGTGATAAATATGTGTTCACAGATAATTTACTATATAGGCATGCCAGCTGCCGTTACATCTCCCCCTTTGAAGAAATTCATTCTTCAAATCGTTTGGGTGGCTTGATGACCCGCCCGGACCTTGTTGTAATGGGCAGGGTGCCGTTCTTGTGCTCCGCCTTCTGGTGATCACTCCTGGGTTCCTGGCCTGAGAATGGTCTTGGAGAAGTATTGAGTTCTTCAGGAACTTGAGCCTGTTCCTTATCACCGCTCGGGCCAGGTCTTTCCGGTAGAGTTGACTTGGGGATCTCCGGGATTCTCCTTCGCTGTTGCTTTGGACTCTCCAGATTCGTATGTCGCATGAAGGAGCTGTTGCGGCGGTACTCACCAGTAGGTGTTTGCACTTTATATGATCTTGGAGCTACTTCTTGGGTAACTCTGGCAGGGATCCATTCACGGTGATGCTGTTTCAGCATTATCTTTTCACCTTCCTTGAAGCTTCGCGTTGTCTTAGCTGTCTTATCGTGGTGTGTTTTCTGCTTCTCCCGCTTATTTCTTAGGTTTTGTGTATGTTCCTTTTGGATTTCTGGTTCCAACTGATGAGTGCTAGTGGGAAGGAGGGTTCTGGTCCTGCGACTGAACAGACACTGAGCTGGTGAAGGAAGACCATCTCTAGGAGTGTTGTAAAAGTTCAAAAGTGCTAGTTCCACTTCTTGTCCTGAATCCAAACACTTCCTGATGAGGTTCTTGGCTGTCTGTACCGCTCTCTCTGCTAATCCGTTTGATTTAGGATATAGAGGACTTGATGTCTGGTGGTCGAACAACCACTTCTTTTGAAAGTCTTTAAAGTCCCTGGACGTAAAGTTTGGTCCATTATCAGTTTCCAGGAGTCTGGGAATTCCATGTACGCTAAACCATTTTTTAAGAGATTCAATAGTTTCTGCAGAGTTCATTGTCTTCATTTCTTTGAAATCAATGAATCCAGAGTAGTTATCTGTTATTAACAGGTAATTTTTTCCTTTTATTGAGAAAATGTCAGCTGCGACTATCTCCCAAGGAAGACTCGGTATCTCTTTTATGATCATTGGTTCTTTTGTCTTGTTCCTCTGATTTGCTTGGCAAGTCCTACAATTTTCTACTGTGTTGATGATGTCTTGGGACATGCCATGCCAGTATATTGAGTCTCGGGCCCTTCTCAAGCAGCTGTTTGTTCCTTGGTGTCCTTCGTGGATTAACTTGAGTATCTTTGCTTTCCACCTTAGGGGAATAAAGACTCTGCTACCTTTGAAGATTAGGTCTTCGTTTGTCGAGAGTTCATCTCTATATGGCCAGTATTTCTTGCAGCTTTCAGGGACTGCTGATTTGTAGTTTGGCCAGCCATATAAGATTAGGTTTTTTAGTTCTTGTAGTTCTTGGTCCTCTTTTGTAAGAGCTTGCAGTTCCTCATAGCTTGACTTATTTGTCGGGGTGGTCATCAGTACTTCGAAGTTTTCTTCCAAGTAGGTGTCTTCATATGAGCAGTCTCTACTTAGTAGATCAGCTGTTAGCAGTTCTTTTCCTTTCTTGTATTTAATCCTGAGATCATATTGTTGTATCTGTAGAAAAATTCTCTGGAGCCTCGGGGGTGCTTTGCTTAACAGCTTCTTGAATATGGTTTCTAAAGGACGGTGGTCCGTCTCGACGTCAACAGTTTTGCCATAAATGAGTTGATGGAATTTGTCGCATCCAAATTTGATGGCAAGTGCTTCCTTTTCTATCTGAGCGTAGTTCTGCTGAGTGGAGTTGAGAGCTGATGAAGCATAGGCTATGGGCTTTCCGTTTTGTAATAGAACCGCTCCAAGGGCATACGAACTGGCGTCTACTGAAAGTGTCAGATTTCCGTTGGGATTAAAGAATTTCAGAGTTGGTGCAGTTCTGAGCAAAGTCTTGATCTCTAAGAGATCACAATCGAGAGATTCGTCCCATAGCCAAGGTGTATCTTTTTTCAAAAGTAACCTCATGTTTTTGGTTTTCTCTGCAAGGTTAGGGATGAACCTGCTCAGGTATTGTACCATTCCTAAGAGACGTTGTAGTTCTTGCTTGTTGCTCGGTGACTTAATTTCTCCTATTGCACGCACTTTCTCAGGGTCAATTTTAATGCCTTCTGTCGTGACAATATGACCTAAAAATTGGACTTCTTGAAGTTGAAATTTGCATTTATCTCTATTCAGTTTGATTCCATTTTCTTTAAGCCTCTGTAGTACAGCTCTTGTCCTTATTTCCAGGGTCTGTGGATCCGGAGCATGAATCAGGATATCGTCCATTGAATTTTCTGTACCCTCAAGGTCTTGGAGTAAGTCTGCCATGATTTTCTGGAATATTTCTGGAGCAGTTTTAATTCCAAAGGGAACTCTCAAGAACATATATCTTCCCCACGGAGTGCTGAAGGTAAAGTAGCGTTGTGAGTTGGGGGCTACTTTGATCTGCCAGTATCCTTTCTTCAGATCCAACTTTGTGAAGTATTTTGAACCATGCAGGTTTACTGCAATCTGATCAAAAGTCCGTAATGGGAAATGGCTTCTTAGAATTACTTTATTGATATCCGATGGGTCAATGCATATACGTATTTTTCCTTTCTGTTTTGCTATAACCATCTGACTGGAGATGGGGGTAGGGTAATTTACTTTCTTTATAATCCCATTGTCTTCCATTTCCTCAAGTTCTTTCTTTACACTTTCTTTAATAGATAGAGGAATAGGTCTTGGTGGTCTTACTTGCATGTTCATGTCCGAAGTCTGAAACTTTGCCTCGTATTCATATCCTTTCAAACATCCTATCCCTTCGAATAATTCTTGGTATTCCTGTGTAATTACTTGACAGGTGTTTACTCGCTTGACAAGACCTAAATCGGAACAGGTTTGTCTGCCTAGGATGGGACATGTGTTATCTCTGGATATGATGAAACGTATGTAGGCAGTCATGTTTTTCACCATGCACATTGCTAGACTTTGTCCTTCGACAGGAATTCGATGTCCTGAAAAGGAAATTAAACTTTTTACTGGAGACCTTTGGATTTCCAGATTTAATCTCCCTGCCAGACTGAGTGGCAACACGTTACACTGTGCACCTGTGTCTAGTTTCATGTTTACCTTTTTGCCTTTGATTTTTACTTCTTCATACCAATCTTCTGTCAGGTTGGTGTTTTCAACTGACTGGATTACAAATTCTTGATTCATTTCAGGTTCTGGTGACCCAACAATTTGTCTTACTTTGTATGAATTTGTGTTCTGGGATCTGCAAAGATTAGCAAAATGGTTGAGTTTCTTGCATTTGTTGCATCTCTTTTGATATGCCGGACATTGGTTGATTTTGTGGGATCTACCACAATTTCTGCAGTTTTCTATTATTTTGTGACTTTGGTTAGTGGTATTTTCTTTCTTCGGCTCTTTTCTATCTTCCCACTTCTTACTGTTCATCTTTGTCACAGCAACTTGTTTGTCTGAGTCGGATAGTACATGTTTCATTTGGTTTGTGGCATTTTCACATGCTATGCAAATTTGTGTAGCTTTTCCCAGATTAAGGTCAGCCTCACTAAGAAGTCTTTCTCTTATTTCATTGTTGATAATTCCTACAACTATTCTATCTTTAAGTAGTTCATCAGACATGACAGCATATTTGCAGTTTGCTATCTGTAATTTGATCCTAGTCAGAAAATCATTAAATGATTCATCTTCTTTCTGTTTCATCTGATTGAATTTGAATCTTTCAATTGTAGTGTTCAGCTTTGGAGAAAAATAGTTGTTGAACTTGTCTTTTACAATGCTCAGATTATTTTTATCTGCATTATTTAAGTTGAAAGATTTAAAAATATTTTGAGCCTCTCGTCCCATTGCAGCCATAAAGATAGCAACTTGTACCTCTGGTGCTTTACTACTTAATTGGGTAGCAATTTCATACCATTCAAAGCTTTCAAGCCAAGATTCCCAGCCCTCTTTGTTTAGTTCGTTTAGGCCTATTTGTTTTGGAGGTCGAATAGCATTTTCCGCCATGTTGTTGTTATTGTATTTTTTTTTCTTCTAAAAAATACACTTATTTCTTCTTGCTTGTAAATTAAATTATTTTGTATATATTTTTATGCAATTTGAATTTTATTTGAACATGCAATTAGAGATGTTCTGAAATACTTTAAGAAATTGGAAATTAATAAATTGTTCTTACCACGTGGTGTTGTTTACAAGCGCCGCTGCCGCTGCCACCATGTAACGTCCTTGTATTTGTTGACGTTAATAAGCAAGAAGTACTTGGAAGTTTAAAAAGAAATACTTTATTTCTTTTAGGCCAACATCAGATATAAAATATTAATTATAAGACATATGTTTACAAGTCGTAGATATTACAATCAGTCAAAAGGCAACTGCACAGAGTATCATCAGTGATAAATATGTGTTCACAGATAATTTACTATATAGGCATGCCAGCTGCCGTTACAGCAGGCACACAAGTTGAATTAGTGGGTCGTCGGCTGCATCCTAAATAATGCTAATTTACGTTATTCTTTAAGTTGTATTTCATTTGGAAGCTGCATGCCAAAGCTATAATTAAAAAGTGATATATAACCCTTTAATATTTATATATAAAATAGAAAATATTTCTTTAAAAGATAAAATTAATGAGTTTTTTTTTTCCAATTCATATAATTAAAATATAAACATTTTTTGTGAATTATTTCTATTTGTATATATCTTCGTTGCTTGACATTTTTATACAACCTAGTTTTTTTATATGAAGATTTGAATATTTTATTGAAAGTATTCTTCAAAATATCTTTTTTTTTCTAAGATGGAAAATAAATAAAATAATTTATAATAAAAAAACTTTAAAAATATCTTAAATGACATTTTATTTATTACTTGAAGCGTCTCTAATAACGAACTAATATTTTAACTTGTTTGAAATATACAGCTGGTTTTATTGAATAATTTTTAAATTAAAAAAAAATACATTTTTGACTTCAATAAGAACATTTTATTTTTTGTATTTGTGCACATATAAAGGTTGAACAGTTAAGACAACATTGTAAGATTTAATGACGGCATTTTATATTATAATAACAACTTTTTGAAGTATTCCAATATATCAATAACAAAATGTTGAATCTTAACAGTATTATTTGATATAATATCACTCTAACAATGTTATTTTACTTAAAATGTCGTTATTAAAATTTTAAATATCCTATTAAGTTTTAGGGTTTTCCTATATCTTAAAATATCGCGAATACATTTTTAATTACAAATATTCTGCCATAAAATATATTTAAATTTTAAAATGTATTTAAAAAGCGTTAAAAACATTATTATATGCACAAAATAAATATATCCTTTCAATTGAAAAATTTTCTATTAAATTCAAAATTGTCTTTGATAAAGTCAACAAGGTATATTTCTTTTTTTAATAAATAATTCTTTTATCCAATTTCTGTGTTATACAATATAATCATTTTAATAAAACACATATAGTAACATTTATTATTGAGCTATTTTACTCCATTAGATATCTTAGTATTTATTATATTTATATACAGAAATTATAAATAGTAAAATATATGGTTGACTTTGCTTAGACTTTTTAAAGATACTGATTCCAAGAAGATTGATCAAAAATTATCTTTATTGATTTACAAGAGAAAGAACAAAATAAAAGAGAAACTTATAACATAATAAACAAAGATAAACTTCTTATCTTCTTACGGTTAGCGTCTATTTTCTTGTGATCTTACACATATACTCTGTGGGAACAATTAATTAATTGAACTTTTTTTTTTTTTAAATATATATACAACATATATTCTATTGTTAAATAGATCTTGTAAAAAAAAATACATGGAAAAACAGTCTTCAATACGTGTGATACAACAAGGGAAAAAAGAAAGACATGCAGGCAAATATATTGTAACAAAGTATTTATTAATTTATTAACAGAATATAATTTTCATGTTTATATTTTGCTACTCTGTAAACTTCCCTTGTTGCTTATCTTTTGCTTATCATTCATAGTTTGTTCTTGCCTTAAATAAATTGCTGTGTATCCCGAAGTCTGTCTTTCCTAATTTTCCACGTGGCAATATCAATACATTCTCAATCCATTAACTGAAGATGAGGTAGGTCAAAATGAAGAAGTTTTAAATGATGCAGAACTACGTAGTGTACGACAAACACTTGACGTAGCTGAATTATTGTAGAAATACTTATCGTCTGGTGGAGATAACCCCCTCTTATCTCTATATGGATATTCAAAAATTAGAATTATAAAACATAGACCAAATGTTAAACAGGTTCACTTTATATAAACGGGGGTAGGTGGAAGGATGGTTTAAACAGTTGGTTTTCGACCACTACGACCCGGGTTCGATTCCCGCATTGGGCACTTTTTTCTGATTAAAAGAAAAAAATGTTCCAATGGCCCCCGATTCTTGCAAAAGTCCAACCCCGCCAGCGAGTGCAAGTAACCAAACGGGGCTCTGGCACATTTGTAAGCGCAAAGTCGAACTGCTTTTCACATGTGTAGACATGTGGTGCACTTACAGTAAAAGCAGTCGCCTACCTCTACCCACCATGATTAGCATGGCCTGTACCATGTATACTAGGGATAAGCAAAAAAAAAAAACTTTATAAAAAGAATACATTTATCGGCGACTTCAATTTTGTTTACCTACGATTTTGAAATTTCTAAAATAAAAAAATATTTACTTTAAAAAATTATTAAATTTGTGTTAACTCGAGATTAATTTCACTTTCTATATTAAATTTGTATATAGGTTTTTTTACTTTTAAGACATTATACACTTTAATTACACCGTTTTACTTTTTAAAAACAGAATTTTACACTTTAATAATAATAAAAAAAGAATTGGTCGCTCTTTAAAAAAATCCTTTTTAAACAAGAATTTTTCAAATTGAAAATTGAAACTAATATGGTCAAAAAGGTAC
>CP092865.1:165733266-165753590 GCA_030710605.1 Cordylochernes scorpioides | reverse complement strand
ATCTCTTTGAATCTTTTAGCTTTTTTCCAGTAGAAGGGCGTGTGGCCCGAAAACTCGCTCGTGTTTTATTAAAAAGAAACTCATCTTCCTTCGTGCTTAACTTTATTTGATTATGGCTATGTGTGTGAATACATTTAAAATACAAAATATAGTAATCTTTAATAAAGATTATTCTTTGCTTTTACACTTTGACAATCCAATAAGGAAAATCTAGGGTTTAGCTTCTTTTTATAATTCTTTTATTTCTCGAGCTAACATGTCCTTCAACATGGACAACAAGTATTACTTCTAGCCAATTTTTTAACAAAATATTTAGCTCTAATTCTGTAAAATTTAACATTTTAAATACACTGCGTGACATTGAAAATGGAACACCAAGAAATAGTGGTCAGAAAATTATGCAAATTTCAGGGTAGACGCGCCTAACCGTGTTATGCAAATGATGTAAAATGCGCAGCTCTCGTGCGCACATGGAGTAAGATATAAGGGAAGGAACTTGCAGAAAGGACAGTATTCGTGTCGTTATTTCTTCAAGGAAAATCATTGTAGAAATTTTGTTCTTGTGTCAAAAGACACGTGTAATAACAGAGAATGCCAGGTCATCGTAAACGGAGGCAGTTCAAGCAGACAGACGCTTTTACGAGGGGCATGGTGATCGGACTGAAAAGGGCAGTTTGGTCCATACGTCAAATCGCAGCTGATACACACCTTGGTGCGTCCACGGTGCACCGACTGTGGAGAAGATGGTTGGAACAAGGAAATGTGGCAATTTATAGGAATGTCGGTGGAACCAGAGTGACGTCAGCACGTGTGGATCGGCGTATCCTTCGACAAGCAGTGGCGGCCCCACAAGCCACTTGTACCGCCATCCTGCAACATGTGCAAGACACCCTAGATCATTCCATCTCGACCAGAACCATTTCCCGTCGATTGGTTGCTAATGGCTTGCACTCATGCCGTCCGCTAAGAAGACTGCCATTGACCCCACCGAATAGGCGCCAACGTTTGGAATGGTGCCGGGCTAGATCGACGTGGATGACGGAATGGCACAGGGTCGTGTTCTCAGATGAGTCGCGTTTCTGCTTGTCCAGTGATAGTCGCCGTGTACGCGTGTGGCGTCGACGTGGAGAAAGGTCTAATCCGGCAGCAATTGTGGAACGCCCCACCGTGCGACAACGTGGAATCATGGTTTGGGGCGCAATCGCGTATGATTCCAGGTCACCTTTACTTCGTATTCAGGGCACTATGACGGCCCAACGATACGTTGATGATGTGCTGCGACCGGTGACACTCCCCTACCTTCAGGGGGTACCCAATGCCCTTTATCAGCAGGATAACGCCCGACCGCACACTGTTCGCATTAGCCAACAAGCTCTGCAAGATGTACAGATGCTTCCCTGGCCACCGTACTCTCCTGATCTCTCACCAATCGAGCACGTCTGGGACATCATTGGACGCCGTTTGCATGCCTTGCCACAGCCGCGTTCAGAAGACGAACTGTGGCAAATGGTTGAGAGGGAATGGAGAGCCATCCCTCAGGACGCCATCCGTACTCTGATTGACTCTCTACCTAGACGTGTTGCTGCGTGCATCGCCGTCCGCGGTAGTCCTACTTGCTACTAAGCCGACGCCGTTCTCGCTCTGAATTATGACTATCATTTTGAAATAAAGATCACTTATTGTTCGTCCTTGTCTCTCTCTGTCTGCCGAGTTTCATCACTTTCTGGCCACTATTTCTTGGTGTTCCATTTTCAATGTCACGCAGTGTATATACTTGTTTTTATATATTTTATGCTTTATATAATGTTATTAATAATGTTTGCCTCCGTTTTTAAAAATCATAAAATTGAATATGAAAATGTAATTTATTTAACTTTTGTAAAATAGTATCTAATTATATATTATAACTCGTGTCCTATTGCCGTTTTATTGTAACGTGTTTCTCCTGTAAAAGATCTTTCATTCCCGAAAGTTAGAGATCTGTATTTAAAAGAAACTTATCACTAGCGAACTCGGGACGATGTCAAACCCACAGAGCAGAGACGGACAATAGATGACGCTCCATTTTAATGTTTATTTGAACGGGAGAGATGACTTGTATTTTCATAGATCAATATCCTCATTGAAAATGTTGTATCTTTATTTTGGCCATAGATATAGCCCATCTTTGGCAGATTGTTAAGATAGAATTTTATCCTTTGTGGAATTTATGAAATAAAGTCCACCCTAGACTGACGAGTACCATTTTCCTGAAATGATAGACGCTTCTCAGTTTGCCAAACCGGCTGTTGTTGCTTCGACACGGACCGAGTCTTCTATTTTGTGAAGACGGAGTTATGGCGTTTGTTTCTAGCACATCTATATAGACGGAAGAGTCTACTAATATTTTTAAATAGCACACACATACAGATTTATTAAGACCACCGGTCTTATACAGATTCACCACAGGAAGGAAGCATAATAGGATCTCCTATATTCAAGGCAGCGCAGAGCCCAAAAGCCTCCAGGTCCGATGCATGTCCAGTGGCCACAGAATCCACCATGCATAGGTTAGCGTATCACTAAAAGGCGAGGGTGGAATCAGCCGCGTTTTAGTTATCGCTTTCATCATCTAAATGGATCATCCAAATTTTTATATAGAAACATGGTAGCCTCGTGCCGGGCGAAGCCAGGTTATATATCTAGTTCTCTTATGCAAATGGTGGCAGTAAACAGAGCCTTCGATTTATAAGGGTAAGTCATAATTCGAAACTATTATAGACGCGTATTATTATTATTTTTTTTTAATAAACAATTTCTACTGCCCTTACTGCAATGGAAAAATCAATGGGAGGGCCTGGCTCATCAGTGGCGAAACTGCTGGGAGTGTTTACCACTGATAAGATAGGCCCTCCCATTTATTTTTTCCATTGCAGTAAGGGCAGTATGAATTGGTTTATAAAAAAAAAAAAAGAATCATACCAGTCTATAATAGTTTCGAATTTTGATAACAGATGGCGCGCCAATGTATCATAATTCATAATATAACGGCAAGTATTCATGAGTAGATGTAGACAGCACTGAGAGATAATATTTGAACTACTAGAGTATGTTTGAAAGGACCACCATGTAGTACCGGTTGTGGTAGCACAGCGTACAGGGGTTCTTAGTTTCCTCAAATAACATTGGAATGTCAGAGAGAGCTAACCTTATTATTCATTAGAAGCTAATAAATTATTAATTAGAGAACAAAGTTTAACACGCTGAGAAACATAATTTAATTAATTAGTTAGAATCAACCACCTAACAAACCCGAAGTTTGGATTTGTCTCAGCCGCTAGCTGTATGACACATCATATCTCTACTCGGACCCTCAGTATCGCCGCGGATATTTCTGAGAATATTTACATATTGTATACTCGTATATTATTAGAAGATAAAAATGCTATAAAAGTATAAAATAAAAAAAATAAACAGTTGCAATACATTTCTTTATTCGTGCAAAGTACAAGCTTTCGGATCTTTATAATCCTTCTACAGGCATAGCTATAAGGTAGGAAAATGAGAATATATAATTTATATATAATGTATATACAATATATTGCATTAAAATCAAAAAAGGTATATCCTGACCACGAGCACATGTGCTTTTTAGATGACAGAGCGCCATCTAGTGGAACAGAAATCAACTCAACGTTGATTTAGCCTGTTCCCTGATATTTTTGGCCAACCCATTTTTTTTTTTTTTGATAAATCAAGAAAGTCAACAACGACGCGTTTCGGGCTGTTGGCCCTCTTCAGCGTGGGGTAGGCTGTACCACTGCGGCCAAAAATGTTTTGATCCCAGAGACTTCTTGAGAAACCAAGAAATGGGTATTCAAGACCAAACTTGCGTAGACACGCTAAACAGGTGAAAAAAATAATATTATTAATTATATATATATTGTATATCTATATATCCTCATTCTCTCAGTACAGTAACCTGTAAAAGGATTATAAAGATCCGAAAGCTTGTACTTTGGACGAATTAAGAAACTCATTGCTACTGCTTATATTCCTATTTTGTACTCATATATACCATGAATATTCGCATGTAATATCTAAGCCAAAATACGAAATATGTTTTCTTTGTTCTATAATTAATAAAATAAATAATACTTTCCGGGATAGGTTCTTCTGAATACCTTTATATTTTAAAGCTTTCGGACTTTTAATCCAATCAACAGGAGTACCACATCTCAAAAATATATAAATAAATTGTTAAATGTTAATGTGATACACTCCTGTTGAAGAGGGCTGATAAGTCCGAAAGTTTGAAAATAAAAAGTTATTAAAGAACCTCATAAAAGCCACTTAAAAAAACAAATGACCAAGATTCTACAAGCCATATAAAGAGCCATATGGACAACTTGCTTCAAGCCATATAAAGAACAAATGGC
The DNA here is from genome assembly GCA_030710605.1 of Cordylochernes scorpioides. NCBI lineage: Eukaryota > Metazoa > Arthropoda > Arachnida > Pseudoscorpiones > Chernetidae > Cordylochernes > Cordylochernes scorpioides. The sequence goes on along the minus strand of CP092865.1, from coordinate 165,749,172 downwards.
CAAGAATCTACAAGCCATATAAAGAACAAATGGCCAAGAATCTACAAGCCATATGGACAACTTGCTTCAAGCCATATAAAGAACAAATGGCCAAGAATCTACAAGCCATATAAAGAGCCATATGGACAACTTGCTTCAAGCCATATAAAATAAAGAACAAATGGCCAAGAACATTAAAGCCATATAGAAATCCACATTTCCAAAATGCTACCAGCCATATAAAGAACAAATGGCCAAGAATTTACAACCATATAAAGCAGCCACATCTCAAACATGCTACAAGCCATATAACGCAGCACATGGACAACATGCTTCAAGCCATATAAATAAGCAAATGGCCAAGAATCTACAAACCATATAAAGAAGCACATGGACAACATGCTTCAAACCATATAAAGAACAAATGGCCAACAGAAATTCCTTACGCCAGATTTAACAAGCGCCATCTCCAATAATCCTCACCAAGTCAGATATCTCTGAAGGGAAAGCCTCTTTCTTAAGTAGCACGATCCTATTAGAATGCTTTTTATTTTAGGCTTAGACTGGGCGGGAAAAAGGCCTATCTTCCTTCCAACTTTTTAAACTTTATTTTTTTTTTCATTCAGTGTCATCCGATGGAAAATTATTTTTCTAACGTCGAAGAATTTATCAGTTTAAACAGATTTAATAAGAATCAACTGTTTTGTGTCATTTTGAAACTTTATTACAAGAACTTCCCCACATGTGTATAGTTTCGGTATGGCAACAAGCATGTGCATGGCGAAATAAAATAGTTTCGTGAATGACTAAAGATTAACTTGGCCTTCTTTTTGCAAGAAAAATTATTTTCTTATCAGGGACTTTTTTTAATCTTCAACGACTTCTCTTTGAGATAAGTGGAGTCTTTATGGTTAGATATCTTTTTATAGGTTAAGTTATTGATTAGTTTTTGTTGGGGTTGTGTGTACCATAGGTAATATTTCCTTAAATAATACTTTGTATTTCCTTAGTAATTGACTGTCTGCTTTTAAAATACAAATGAATTGTATATGAATTCCTTAGTGTTTTTAGTGATATCGCAATCATGTAAATATGCAAATGAGAAATAACTGAGTTTTTGTTTGTCTCAATATATACATTATATACAAGGAGAATGAGCCGGCTTTAATATTAATCTTACCAAGTGCATGATTGTCCATAAACATACACTCATGAACAAAAACTTAAGGAAGTTTTACCTTTTAGCGTGTATATCGGGATTTAGACAATAACTCTGAAAGATATTTGATACACAGCGACCTTTATTGAAGACGCACGAGATAACCAAGTGTGATCAAAATTGCTTTGCCCATGAGTGTATATATTCAGAATGACAGAATGATTTTATATTTGAATATAACAATCACAGGTTGTAACCGCGTTGAGATGTAGGCGACGACAGATACGTGTCTTAGATGAGGTTCAAGAAATGAGATGAGTCAGATCATATAAAAATCTAAATAACAAACACCATGTGATTATATTTATTCAAATATTAATGAGATTAAAAATAGGGTTTTTAAATCTAAATATTTGATAGTACAAGTAGACAGAATTGTCATCAGTCAATGAATCAGAGAAAAAAACGTAAACAAATTTGACACGTTACGTTGATAAGCATTTGATCCTGCCAATTTTACTATCAGTGGCATTCAGTTGGACCGCGCGTTAGAGAAGATTTCTTTTCATATTATAATCAACCTCCCAGTTACCTAAATCTATTTCTTTCTTGTTCTGTAACACATAAAAAACTCTCTTATTCCGTGTATTATATTATATATATAGATTCATGGGGCGAGAGTTGAAGATATGACATTGGAATGTTGGGCTACCGGAACATGTACCTTGTCATAATTGTATTTATAAGGTCGAACATGTCTCATCGGAGAACAAAGCCATGTTCTATTGTTCCATGTCCATTATGATCTTTCTTCCCATTGTTTGTAAAACTTGGACACCATTGATCCCTGCCATGGACCTTGTCCTAACATCTTTCGTGTAAGTTTATACCTTATCCCCTACAGCAGTTACCTCATGTGTGTGGAGGGCATTCAGCCAGAACAGCAAAGAAATATGATCATCTTGAAGATAGGGGTTGCATGGCCGTCATTCAAATTTCTTTACAAAATAGATACTTCGCCCAGTTAAAGTTTTATTTTCTTCTTAATTGACCGAAGTGTCTATTTTTCAAAGAAATATGATAATGTATGAAAATAAGGGTCGCCTCTTGATTCAAAATAGACACTAATGTTGGATATTATTTTCAAGTATTATTTTTTATTCTATGATTATGTTAATCTGTTACTTTATGATCTGTGGTGTCAGGAATATATATATATAATTAATAGTAATTATTTTTTGGAAAATAGGGAAAAGTAAAATATTAAGAAATACATATTTTGAATATATATATTCTCTTTTCTATAAAACTTTCTCTTCGCTTATTCCTTTTTTTTTTACCCAGCCTATGACGCTTAACCGCCGATGTTTTTCTGGTGTTAATTTTTACCCCTTTATATTACTATATGCTAACTACTTATTTATTACATAAATATAAAACAAACCACATATGTTTAGACTAAATAACAAATTTTAGAAATCTTGAAATTATCATAACGGTAATATATATATAAATATTTGTTATATATGTGATGATTTAAGACCATGGAATTGTTGTAAATAATACAGATATCTAATACCACATGTTCCACCACGTAACTGTTTATAACTTGCCATTTGCTGCAAATGGACTGGGCTCGCTAGGCCTGTTCTCCTATTCTCACCTAAGCCTGATTAGTTTTAACCTTAATTTTCTCCTGTTATTCTCCATTCCTTCTATCTGTACAGTTGCTATACTTTATTAGAGTCTTACGCAGTACAGATTGATATTATGTGATGCTTTCTATTTGCAGTAAATGGCAAGTTATATACAGTTACGTGGTGGAACATGTGGTAGTAGATATCTGGATTATTTACAACAATTCCATGTTCTTAAATCATCACATATAAATATGAGATAACATAAGGGTAGAGGTGTGAGTTAATAATAATTGTTAGAAAAAGAGTAGGATTTCCCAGTAAAAGGCAACTTGGATATATTTAGAAAATTATGTTCACATTTAGGTTATTTAGTTTGTTCCTTAAATAAAGAAAATGTATGTTTTAAAAGTGGGTAATAATTGCGATCCACACAACAGCTGAAGCTGAGCGCCATCTATCGACCGTCTCTGCAAACTAGTGGACTCGGGTCGGTTACAAATCCACAATACCAGTTTCTCAGTTTATCAGAGCTAATGTTGTGTCTTTGACACCAACCTATGTCTGCTAGTTTGAAGCGACGTCAATAGATGACTCTTAGTTTTATCGTCTACTAGACGAATGACCCGGGCAACGCCCGGGTTTACATGATTAAATGTATAATTCAAACACATTAAACATGTGCCCGTTGGCTGGCAGCGAGTAAATGTCTGCGCCCGTTGACTCCCGGCGAGCAAGTGACTGCGCCCGTCGGCTGCCGGCGAGCAAGTGGCTTCACGGCGCATGCGCGCGCACAGGGAAGCCACGTGCTCGCAGGCGGCCAATGGGCGCGCCCCGCCATCAGATCCACCGCGTTCTAAAGGGCGCTGCTCGTGAGCTATTTAGAATAATTTGAATATATAGTTTTAATAATTGATTTATATATTTTTTAAAATAGCCTATCGTCATCCTCGTTTTTTTACCTGTGTATGGAAATTTTGGTTTGTATTAGTAAACTACTGCGAATTTGTATACCGGACATACAGACCAACCAACAGACAAACATACAAACATTCATTTTTATATATATAGATTATGACGTAAGTGGCAACATTTTTTTATAGATATATTCCACTCGGCAAACTTTCTTTTTATGGTAATGTATCTCTCTTAGTGTTCCATTGACGATTTTTGACAATTTAAAATAATTATTGATTCTCTCTTCTAATTAATTGTTACATAAAAATGATAAAAATAAAGGATAATATATAATAAAGGAGAATATAAAGGGTAGAAAAAATGTATGAAAATATATACAGTTGTATGTGTACAAATTTATTCAGTAAGGGAGACTTCCCCACCTTGAGAGAGTCTCCCTCCAGACAAGATCTTCTTGAACACTTCTCAGTTCCACGCCGAGGAAGTACTTATAGATGCGTGTCTTAGCAGACCCCAGGATGGCCAGGGTGTCATCATACTGTTATTATGAGGACACCATTATATTTTTCTCTCTTATCTCCACTCAATCAAATTAGGATGATGGTGGTGTCTTGTCCATGGAGCAGATCAGATCGGTCCGTGCACCCTGATTACAATATCGGCCAACAAAGGCGCCTTGTTCGTATGGATGTCCTCTTCTGGATTGATGTCTGCCATATAGAGGGCTGCAAGGATGGCCGGGCAACTTTATAGGAATTCCATTGCCTCGTTAGCCAGCCACATTTTAGAGTTCCCTGTTCACGGTTACCGTAGCGGCTCGGGGCTTACGACACTGTACTTCACTCTACAGGACAATCCCTTACTTGTGCTGCTTCTCCCGCCTGCCACGCAGAGGAGGGGTATCAAGCTTGTAAAGCTAGATATTAACACAAAGCAATAACGCGCCATCTATACATATAAAATAAAAGGATTTAAAAGCGCGAATGTTTCTTTTATACATAAAACGAACTTCTACTGTCCTTACTGCGATGAAAAAATATATTGGGAGGGCTTGGCTCATCAGTGGTGAACCCTCCCAGCGGTTTCGCCAATTTAATATTTTTATTTTATATGTAAAGCTAGATATATTTGATGGTGTCTGCTGGAGGATGAGTAGAGCTCATCAATGGATGAGTCAATACTGTCGATGGTGTGTTTTTTGGTTGCAGGACACCTTTATATTTGTGTAAAATTTATACATATAAGGACGTTATTTCTGAATATAGTTATGTGAAAATTCAACAATATTAAAATTCAAATAAAGTAAAGCACGAAGGAAGATGAGTTTCTCATCTTCCTTCGTGCTTTACTTTATTTGATTATCTAAACAGGAGGAGTTCTATCGCTTATTCATATCCACGGCCAATACTAAAAATAGTACATTTATTTCAAACGTCGCCATTGTAAATTTTGTTACTTTAAATATACCATTCCTGAATATATTTATATAAACAATATATTTCAACATAAATCGATGTGAAAAATAGTACAAAAGTGAATTTGTACTTGGATCAGGTAGAGAAATTAAGATAATGCACCATCTATAGGAAAATAAAAAAATAGGTTAGCTTTTCGTGATTAGTCAAGAAACGGTGTTTAGCTAATTCTGGAATAATTAAAAATCAACGATTAGTTGATATTTATTCCGATAAATGGCGCAAGCCATCAGCCACTTTCAGTTTCACGGTCAGGAAATGCCTATTTTATTAATAAATCAATATGTTAGAAATATCATCAATGGGAGATTTGTACTTATAAGGATGTTTGTTATTCCTAAATATTTATCTGAATAATCAACACCATCAATCGATCACAAATGGGTATAAGAAGCCGTAACTCTTCTCATTAATTGTATAAAGTAGTTTTCGGGCAAGTCCTTCCTCATCAAACTAAAACATAAAAAAAGGTAATGGAGATAGATTATATAGCATTTTAAAGATATATCTATGCAAATACAGAACACAAGAATTCAGAAATTTACATAATTAATGAAAAGGTTGATGAACTTAGTGAATATAGATATGTACATATGGTGTATGAACTGATCTATTGCTGAACGTAATCTGAACTAAGAGATTCAAGAAGTTGAAAGTAGGTAACGAGCTTGGACAAATAGAGAAATGAGTTTGGGAAAATTGAAGATTTAACAGAAGAACTAGGTGTACATGTGAAGGCCGATGACATTCCAAGAATAACTGTCACATAACTCAGGACACATGTCCCCTACTCCCATTTACATATAGTTCCACCCCACATATCTCCTCCCACGATGGATGCCCATTCGAGGGGAAGTTCTAATGACCCATTCTTGCCCTCCAACTTGGCGTCTAATCCAAAGTTTTGCTTTTCTCCAAATTTAGGTCGTTGGGACCATTGGTAATTTCCCAGGAGAGAGGGTACTGACATATGAAGATGTCTGTGATATATCGCTTGGTCCCCCTGCCTCTGTGATTAATGGGCCAGCGCTTCATCTTCCACCCACAACCCCCCTCTCCGTCCTTTTTTTATATTTTTAATTTTGTTCGTTCTACATCAATGACAAAATGTCGGCGCGCTTGGTAACACGACCTGTCTTAATTGAGATTACAAAAGTAGCTCGTTTAAAACTATGGGTGGAATTTACTAATCAGATTTAGAAGTTGTGTTCATTGGTGTACTTGAAGTGGCCAAGAGTACGTGACTGAAGTAAAGTGTGTTTTTCCCTACACTGACATACTCCATCATGAGGTTGGGAAGTTGAAATTGTAATGTCTCAATTTATATCGTAGATGCGTAGATCGTAGATGCCTGCAATAACGTCATCAACTTACAAATAACATGCAGTGAACAATATAATGAACTCTTGACAAAAGTTACTTTAACGGGTTATCACCCAAAAAGCAATAAACTAGGGTGTACAGTAAGAGTAGCTTAATACACAGAAATACGAACACTCAAGAGTACAACACCAACAACAAAAAGGAAGTAAATAAAAACTCACGATTTGTTAAATAAAATAAAAACGGTGTAACTGAGAAAATCAAAACTGCTGTAAAACCGCTTATGTTTGTCAAATATAATTTGACACTCTAGCTCATTAATCTACAAAATACTAATCAAAATGTAGCCGAAAAATTTCCTCAGGTTTATAAAAAGCGACATGCAAAATTTGGTACCAATTGGTTCAGTAGTTTTTGAGTTTATCGCGAAACCGACAACATAGATTGACGTTTATATATAAGAAAGATAAGTAGTTTAAGTATATCAGTTCGGTGAAATAATTGTTGTTTAATTGTATTTATTAGAGACTAATCTCCAACGCCTTCTATTTGGACGAATGTGGCCATGTTTATATATAAAGGGGGTTCCTAGGTATGTGAGGACTATTGGCCTGGAGTAGAGTTCGCATAAAGCAAATGGTGCACGTGGGAGAAATACATTTTGATTTTGAATACAAGATCTCTTCCAGCATTTATTGTGTGGAGACGCTTAAAGTGTTCTCTGTGTGCTTGGTCCGTGTCTGGTGATCTCCTCGCATACCTGTCGTCTAACCCCGGTCCGCTCATTATCATTACTAAAAAGATAAATAGTTTTTTTTTTATAAATAATCGTTTTTTTTTTCTATTTAAGTCACTTTTTATTTTGTTGTACTCTTGAGTGTACGCTTTTCTGTGTGTTAAATTACCTTTACTTTAGGCCTCAAGTACTTTGTGTGTAAACCCGTAAAACTTAACCTTTGTCAACAGTATCGTCTCGTATGTCCATTCTGCTTAAATAGCATATGTACTTGGAGGTTTATTCTTGGTGATGGTGTTTAGCAGATTTATGAGAGGATTCTTCTTGTTTAAATGTCACAAATATCGAGATGAAATCGCTGGGAAGGTTCATCATTGATGATCCAAACCTTCCTAAAATTTTCATCCTCATTTCATTAATTGTGGAAATTCCTTCCTCATGCATACAGAAAACTCGCCATGGGTATTTTTTACCATCAATACTGTGTTGAAGTAGCAATTAATAGCTATTATTCTTGTCTTAGGATGGGTAACAAATCTAGTCTAAATTGTATATGGATAGAGATCAGAATAGTTATTACATTGAGTTAGTAAAACGACGTTTTACCGCAAATGTTTCTTTTGAACGAAAAATCTTATTTATATTAAGGAGAAATAACAACTATTTCTATCCTTAGGGATGAAGTATGAAAGGATGAATTGTAAAGAGTAATTATGAACGGAAAAATAAAAGTGTCCAGGGATGGAAAATGAACCCACAGTGTTCCGTTTACCAGACAGATGCCATGTCCACTAGGCTACCCTGGACATATTTTTCTGTTTTTAAACATTATATAAAGTTAATTTATAATACAATATAATGCGGCTTATGAGTGTTAAACGACGTTTGACAAGTTTTACCGCAAATGTTTCTTTCGAATGAAAAATCGTAAATTATTTTAAGGAGAAATAAAGACTATTTCTATCCTTAGGGATGAAGTATGAATCAAGTTAGATCAATGTTTGAGGAAAGCAAAATTCGACAAGAGGAACAATTATACTTATTCTGGGACAAGAGCCGAGTGAGAAATGGCCTAGAAAGGTTGTGTAGTCTCACAGGCGGATGTCGGGGCCAATAAGTCTCAAATCTATCAACCGCCACATTGGAAATTAACAATTTTATGGACCCTTGCCATCAAATTGCCGCTATTGGGTGATTTCCTAGTGGAAATTGGGTGGTTATTGCGGCGTTAAATATGCTCGCCACACCTACCTATATATATATAGTGTGTGTATATGAACGATGGATAACCTATTATTTATGCTCCAAGAAACAATTTGATCAAAAGTTATTTAAATATGGATTGAAACTAAGACCTTTATATAGAGCTCTATCAATAATTTTCTGCTGAATTCATATTGAAATAAAATAGGTTTTCTCTCTAAATAAGGAAGCCTCCTTTGCTGAAGATATTTATACATATACAACTGTATATAAATAAGTTAAACAAAGCATCAAGGGCTGCGTATCTTTTATTAACGCGAATATAAGACGAGCTTTCGGGCTCATACGCCCTTCTACAGGAATTAACAAAACGAATTAATTCCTGTAGAAGGGCGTATGAGCCCGAAAGCTCGTCTTATATTCGTGTTAATAAAAGATACGCAGCCCTTGATGCTTTGTTTAACTTATTTATAAATCTTACAGGGTTTTTCTATTGACAACTGTATATATTTCCCTACATTGTATTCACCATTTTATATATTTTTCTCTATTTATTTTATCATAATTTTTTATGTTACAATTGATTAGAAGAATACACAAGAATGTTTAAATTTTCAATATTTGTCTAAATAAAATAAAACGTTGCTTTTTATAGAGTACTAGCCGAATGACCCGGGCAACGCCCGGGTTTTACCCTATTAAATGTACCCTGTTTCACCCGTGGTCTCTGCTTTTTGGAATTTTTCCCGATATAATTTTGTATCTGATAATCAAACATGATACAGCAATGTTTTTAAAATAGCCTATCCTCTTCCCAGTATTCTTTTACCTATGTATGGAAATTATTGTTTGAATTAGTGAACTACTGCGAATTTGTATACCGGACATGCAGACAAACAGACATACAAACATTCATTTATATATATATATGAATAAAACAAAGCATCAAGGGCTGCGTTTCTTTATTAAAACAAATATATTCGAGCTTTCGGGCACATACGCCCTTCTACAGGAATTAATAAACGTGTATCGAGGATATGCACGTTAAATTTAAATATAAATATTATTTCAAACTAGTTGGATTATTGTTTATTAATTCCTGTAGAAGGGCGTATGTGCCCGAAAGCTCGAATATATTTGTTTTAATAAAGAAACGCAGCCCTTGATGCTTTGTTTTATTCATATATAAATCTTACAGGGCTTTTTCAATTGATATTTATATATATATATATATAGATATATGATTATATATAATTATTCACGATATATTATTATGCAAACATATTTATTCATATTGTATTTAAACCTATTTACATATATATTTTTTAGATAATTAAAAGGCATATATTGGATTGAATAAAATATATATTTGTCAATATTTCGATTGGCTGAACGCCAACCTTTATCAAGGCATTGCATTTTTGTATAAACAAACTCAGCGCCACATAGTGTTATAATATTACAGTTGAAACACGACTATAACAACTATAATAACACAGTTGAAAGTTGGCGTTCAGAAAGTGGAAATATTGGCAAATAAATATTTTATTCAATCTAATATATGCCTTTTTATCCTCCAATGATTTAAATATGTATTACTCTATTTTCAAAACAATCAATATTTATGTGTTGTATTCTGAAAGTAAAAAGTAAATTATTCTTTTGGTAAAGTTTTGATCCCGCTATAGCATTGTCTTCAATGTAGATAATGATGAAGACAACACCCACAAAGGTTTATGTGCTACCTTACAATTAAGTAAATATATATATGTAATGTTATTCTAAAGTCAATAATAATCATATGAATGATATTTTTAAAAGGTAGAGAGAAATTTTTGAGATTTGAAAATTAATTTATTGACATCTAGTTAACAATTTTAAAATAAAATAAAATAATTGGAAATTGAAATTATTTACACCAGACTGAAGGAACGTCTAGTATTACTAAGCTATACAAGCCGCCTTGAATTCAGTCAGATTCTGACTTGATAGTGGTTGCTGTCCCCAACACTCACATGGTTGAGAAATCTTGAAAGAATGACCCTCTCTCCTGGTGTAAGGTAGTCGAGGATATACAAATATAATTATTCTATAGTCAATAATATATAATTATATGAATAATTTAAAAACAAACGATTAATGTTTATGTAGTTTGTTATTGTTTCTGCTTGTAATATAATAATAAATTATTTGGCTGCTAAAGAGATTTTGTTTGACCCTAAGGAAATTACAACGGCGAAAATGATCATTTCAAATCACATATTATATGATTCAATTAAAGTGAGAAAGATAATATAGTGAATATAATTATTTGCATATTTATATGTAATATATATATGTTGTAATATATTTCAATATATATTTGATATGCATATGTAATATAGTGTATATTTCTAAAATGTAATACAAAACGAAATAATAAATTAGATTCAGTGACAGCCGGCGACCAGACAGGAGAAAGGTGTCTGATTACACCGTCGGTCCGAAAAACAGTCGGATTACAGACAGTTCCTCCCGAGCTCTAGAATAGATCAGACCCTCCTCAATAGGCCTTGGCTGCTATCTCTGAGGTGAGATCCAACATGCCTCGTTCTTTTTTGCTATCCCATTCACGCGTGAACCCACTCTGACCATTGTGGTCACCATGACTGCATTTAACCAAACATATCACACTAAAGTCATCCGACAGGATCATTTGCAATATAACATATATATGTCGTAAACCCGGGTAAGCCAACAAGTGATTTGGAAGCAGTCAGGGTTGAGTGGCAAGGCGTGCAGAGTGGGAAGTCCGCACGGGACAGTAAGGACAAAGTTTGGGATCAAAAGACGCTCTCCTAGTACGTCTCACGTGGCACCAGGACCAGGGGAAAGTTGAGGATTAACTGAGGAAACCTCGGCGTCTTGCATGAAGCCGCGGAGGCAGGGAGGAACCAAAACGGCGGCCACGAGGGCCGCCGTGAGATGAAAATTTCTAGAACTGAGCGGCCTTTCCGAAATTATCCACTGTAACCTAACTAACTGTCAACATCCGGACCAACGCCCCTTCTTTGTCCCTCTCTGGATCCCCCGGGTATCCGGTGGCAAGCTGGTGTCACTTTGAGACGACTAGAAAAGACGTCTAACTTTATTACTTACCTATCACATGTTTAAATTACGATATATATATTATACAAATAAATAGTTATATATGTAACGAGATACCTATGTAACGAGATACCTAACGAGGTTCTCTATGTGACTAAAGAATAAGCGCTATTCCTTGGTTCTCTATAGACCTGAAGGACAACCATTATTCCTTGGTTCTCTATAGACCTGAAGGACAACCATTATTCCTTGGTTCTCTATGTGACTGAAGAATAAGCGCTATTCATTGGTTCTCTATGTGATTGGAGGACAACAGCTATTCCGTAGTTTTGCTCCACGCCCCTGAGGAATAGTTATATTGCTCTCACTATAGAGTTGAGATTTTAAAAACTCTGCAGGAAACGCCCACCAATCAGGTGTGACCCGAGGAGAACAACGAGAGAGTCCCATTAAATATGAATCCTCCTCTCACTAATGAATTTCAGCGACGACAAGGCGAGAGATCAATCAAATCTGTCAGGACGCGGGGAATCAAAGTTTGTCCACGTTTGTAATGGTTGTTTCCCCCACGGGTGTTCTATTTAAACGTTCGAAAAATGTGTGTGTGTGTGTGTGTGTAGTAAGAAAATTCAAAAATATTTTATTAGCACTCTCAGTCAATTGATGCAAAAATTAATGATAATTACAAAAATTAATGAGAATTTTCAATTTAGTGATTAAATATAAAAATAAGTTTTAAGAAGGGAGGCTCCTCCATCTTGAGAGAGTTCTCCTCCAGACAAGGACAGAAGCAATTTAAACCGCTCCCAGTTCAATGTTGATATAATACTTATATAGACATGCCTTGGCAGACGCCAGAATGGCCAGGACGTCGCCATGGTAAATGCCTCCCGGATGAGAGGCCTGATGTAGCGGCAGGGCCAGTACCACTGAGCCAGCTACAGGTCGTTGGACCCACAGGAGACTGTGTATGTAGACATACAACGGGAAATAATTAGATAAAATATATCTATGTAAGGTAATGTAATTGTCTGTCCTTCAAACTTTATCTTTTCCATAATCTTTTGGAGTCAAATCCTGAGATCTGGCTGGCCTTCTATTCTTCGAATATCTCATATTAAAGAATATCATTGACTCATACTGCCCTATGTGAATGAGTCCATTAAAATAAACCAAAGAGTCAATGACAACCAAGAAAGATCACAAATATGGCCAATGAATATTGCTTCGGTATCTTAGAACACTCAATGTGCCTCCTTCAACACGTGGAAAGGCCTGTTCGAAAAAAAAAAACAGCCCAGACCATTTGACCTCTCTTCTCAAAACAATCCATCTCTCTCTTTCTTGGCTTGGAAGTAGGTCTGAGGTTCTCCCCAAATAATCATTCGTTGATAAAGAGCGTTTTAACTGAATTCTTGATCTTCATTGGAAGAGCCTATAACAACTGATCCTTAACTGATGTTCACCAATTCAAGCCGACCCTCCTGTGAGAGCCAGCATCTAACAGTCCGCCTCATCTAACAAATTTGTTTCTCAGTAGGTTGGGATTCATAGGACGTATGTGTAAATAAAACTTATGGTGAATTGTAATTAGTAAACTAATAATAATTACTAACCAGTATATTATACATATAGACACTGTATTTGCATATATATAGAACATTACCTATATTCGGTAATGAAATTAGAAGATATATCAAAACTTAAATCATCTCAGAATAAAATCAACCTCAGGAATTCAAATTATTTCCACTGTATATCAGTACATATATCCTCTTTAGTTGAAATTATAATGACATTTTACCTTTGGTATTTATATACTCTTTAGGTTGAATACTCTTTCATTGTTTTTTTTTCCAATAGATATTCTATAATGAATCCGTAACTCCAAAACTAAATAGAATAGCACAGTTTGAGTTTCTGTATGCTCTCTCTACCCTCAGTGTACTATTCAAACACATGGTGGGATTTGTCTACGGAGTTTTTCATTGAGCCGATATAGACACACAAATCCCACAATGTGTTTGAATAGCACACTGAGGGTAGCATACAGAAACTTATATTAACACATTATTTTATAAGAAACTTATATAGATAGATTATATTGACAGAATAAAAATGATATGTATATATATTAATATGAAAATAAAAGTCTCTTCTCTCATTAAATATACGTAAAAACTTGCAGCATCTATTGATCGTCTCTGCAACATATTCAGATCAGTGATAAAGCCATCAAACCAGCTTCAGCAAATTCGGAACTCTCACCTGGAGGCTCAGATTATTTTCCCTCGTTGTAGTTGAGGGTTTTCCATTTGACCCGGATTCATTAAATCTTCAGAATTGACCAATGAGGTGTTTGGGCTGAATTTATATCTTGAAATTTCCCGGAAGGGTGAAGAAGTTTTTGCGTTCATTTTACCGGGAGAGACGACCTTTTTTCAATAAATCAAATTACAACAACAGGAACAAATGTCTTTTGGTCTTATACAGATTATCAAGGCCTAAATGTAGGGTACATGCAGGAATAACAGTAATATCAGTAATGTTATTTACAGTGTATCAAATAAGTGGGAAGAAGAAAGGAAGACCTTAGCATAAACTTATAATATAGACTCTTCCCTACACTTTGACCCAATAAATAAGGAATCAAGGGTTTTGTTTCTTATTTATTTTATTTTTCAAGATTTCGGGCTAACATGCCCTTCAACACTGAGATCTTGAAGTACAACTCACAATACTATACAAGATGTCGAGAACAATTTATAAATCAATATCTTAACGGCAAAATAGTCTTACTTTTTGCTGAAAAGATGAGGCCGAGATGTCAAACCTGAGAATCCATCACTTGAATTCGGAAGTTGTTCATGTCTGGGAGGCCAGCTGAAGACAGCTTCCCCGATTTTGGCCTTCATTCTGTCAATCTCCTCAATGTTATCTTATTCTAACCATCACTATCCAGTATCTTGATCCTTCCTCAATCTGTCAACGCAGGCGTTCTGCCGTGAAGAAGACAGAAAAGGCGTGGTCCAAACATTTAGTTTCAAGATTCTCCTTGTCGCGGGATTAATGTCTCCAAATGTCAGCCACAAAACGGAACATTAATTTCCCTTTGACAAATTGGAATTGGATGCGAGTCCTTTATTAAGCCAACCAGAAAATATCCATTTGTCTTTTAAACTAATTCGATTTTTTTTCTTACTCCGAATGTTTGGGACCAACATCTTTAGACATAATGCGGTATCACTCTATTTGTCTCATACTCTCTCCTTGACCCGCATCACCTTGTCTTGTCCTCTCTCTCCTTGACCATCGTCTCCTTGTCCTCTCTCTCCTTGACCACAATCACCCTGCCTTCTAAGACTACAGGGTCCTCGCTGCCATTCTTCTACGGCGTCTTAGGCCCCACCTCCCTACACTGGCGATTGACTGCCAGACCTACGCTGTCCCGGGGAGGTCTCCTCCCTGGAACATCGCTCGGGTCACGGACGAGGTCGAGATAGCAACTGCGGGGAGGTTGCAGCTGTCGGTCGTATTTATGGACCTGGAGTCCGCCTTTGACTCCCTGGAGGCCTTCACCATCATCCAGTGGCCTCCTGACCTGCAGAGCTGAATCTTCGGGCATGATCTGGAAGACGACGCTCTGGCCATCCTCGCGTCTGCAAAGGCGCGGAAATATAGGCACTTCCTGACCCTGGAGTTGCGGGGGGTCCAAGAAGACCCCCTCCTGGTCTGGAGGAGGACCCTATCAAGATGGTGGAGTCTCCCTCATTCATAATCCATTGAAAATATTACCATTATTCTTCATTAATTTTTAAAGCCTAATTGACAAGATGTAGTAAGTTGTCTCTCAAGTCAATTGATGAAAAGCTCATTTTACATATTGTATTATTTTTAAAAAGTAATAAAATCAAATCTTATATTAAAGATAGGCAGGACATATGTGAATTGTTTGCGGTAAAGAGATATTTTCAATGCAAGTATTTCTATAGGTCCTCAAAGCTGACGTTTTCTTCTTCTTTCTTATCTTCACTTGATCATATTAGGGTATCAAGCTTGTAGATCTCGAGACTTTTGATGGTGTTTGACAACCATCATGACAGGGTGAAGTAGAATGCATCTGCCTTTGTCATTAAGACTGGGAGAACTACTCAGTAGCAGGCCGACTTAGCTCCTAAAATGGCCGCATCTGACATGGGAAACAGACGTCATGTGCAGCCGCTCCTAACATCGAGTATAAACGCTGCTCATTCTGTATCCATTGATCAGGAGCCCTTACAGGGTACTATCAGCCGGGCCAGCTGATCTCAGGTATTTTAGCAAGCTTGTTACTGCTTACCCTACTCCTTTTTCATCCGGGCTTGGGACCGGCAGTGGTGGAGTTCATAG
>CP092865.1:165680977-165733166 GCA_030710605.1 Cordylochernes scorpioides | reverse complement strand
CTTGATTGACCAAGAATTAATTCATCTATGGTGCCAGTTATATAAACACATTTTTCAACACATAATTTGAGTGTAATCAAACTGGTGAAATCTCTGTCTGGGTTAACCACTGATGAACCAGGCCCTCCCAACATTTTTCATAGAGGTGAAGTTTTTTTTGTTTGATTTGAAAATGAAAATTTCGTGCTGAATATTTTCATATATTACATATATAGGAAAATATTGAGGGAAAAATATATAGATAGTATTTATCAATCACCATCAGATTTCTAGCATTGATGTTGTGATACTTTTTAATACAATAAAACAATACACTAAAAGCCAGTCTCACTAATACCGATGTCGCTTGAAAGTACGCGGCGGTTTCTATTTAAGCAATATGGAAACTAGTTTTAGCATGGAATTTCCCTTTTTCAAATAAAACTACCTCCCCTATATATACGAGTATATATTGAGTATATACTCGTATATACTGACCTTATTACGATGTAAAATATTGGAATGGTCTGGTCACCAGTGTTAAATCCCACCTTTTCCATTTTAGTACGAATATTAATAATTTTTTAAAAGTAAAATTGCGCTAAATAGTTTTATTTCTGACATATAGGTGACGTGCTTTATGTTTACTATGTACACTACTGGATGACTATATAATACCGACTACATGGGCCGCCTTCACAGTCCAAGCTCTTTCCCCTTAGATCAATCAAAGACATCAGTTAGCTGAAACATGGCTCTAGTTCCACCTGTACTCTTGTTTTCCTCACCAATATTAATTCATTAAAGTCTACGTAATTGATGTATTTAGTTCCAAGCCAAGTATTTTAATTTTTTTTCGTCTTCTATGGCAATTGAAAGAAATTATTTTATTAATGAAATAAAATAGATAGAAATTTGAAATTTAATCTTATAAATGATACTAACAAGCGCGCGCCCAAATCATTTGATCATATCTGCCTACAAAGACATTTTTAATTTCTGCACTGAAGATATATTTGTCATTTCTCTAGAGATCTCGGCCCTCTTTAGAATTCCACTTGGACAATCCCGGCTGACCCATGTGTAGCCACTAGACCAGGGGTGGCGAACGTGCGGCCTTAAGGCCGCATGTGGCCTTTTCTTGCCCAAGTTGTGGCCTTTTCTTAAATTCAAAACTATAATTTTTGTTTCGCAGTTTTCAATTACTTTCATCATTTTATTGAAAATATCTAATACGAATGTCATATATTATATAATAATATAATATATATATATATATATATAAATATGCGGCCTTCTCAAAAATGGTAAAATGAAAATTGGCCTTCTAATATAAAAAGGTTCGCCACCCCTGCACTAGACTGACCATTCAGTAGAGTTTTGGAACTGCTGGAATAGTTAAATGAGTAGGTAATGAGATTGATTAGGATTTCATGAAAATTGTGGTCAAATTATGAGAAAATAGAGAGGGGAGAAGAGAATTTACAACACTTTCTAACTTCTAACAACATAAAATATTTTTTTAATTTTTAAAAGAATCATACGCGTCTATAATAGTTTCGAATTTTCATAATAGATGGCGCACTAATGGATCATAATAAAACACTTCTGTTTCAACAACTTCAAAAGATACCACAGAGTAAAAAATAAGCCAACACCGCGTTCTATCTACTTATATATTTGCCTTATTCTGTCTGTCTGTCTGTCTGTCTGAAGCTCACGGATAGAATGCGCGCCCATTGGCCGCCAGCAAACACGTGACCTCCCTGCCCGCCCCCCTCTAGACAACCCTGTTATCAGCTGTGTGTTACATCCACCTGTCTATACAGACCACCCTGTCTATAGCGGTCATTTTAGGCAACCCTGTTATCAGCTGTGTGATACATCCACCTGTCTATACAGACCACCCTGTCTATAGCGGTCACCTTCGGCAACCCTGTTATCATCAGTGTGATACATCCACCTGTCTATACAGACCACCCTGTCTATAGCGACCACCCTAGACAACCCTGTTATCAGCTGTGTGATACATCCACCTGTCTAAACAGACCACCCTGTCTATAGCGACCACTCTAGACAACCCTGTTATCAGCTGTGTGATACATCCACCTGTCTATACAGACCACCCTGTCTATAGCGACCACCCTAGACAACCCTGTTATCAGCTGTGTGATACATCCACCTGTCTATACAGACCACCCTGTCTATAGCGACCACCCTAGACAACCCTGTTATCAGCTGTGTGATACATCCACCTGTCTATACAGACCACCCTGTCTATAGCGACCACCCTAGACAACCCTGTTATCAGCTGTGTGATACATCCACCTGTCTATACAGACCACCCTGTCTATAGCGACCACCCTAGACAACCCTGTTATCATCAGTGTGATACATCCACCTGTCTATACAGACCACCCTGTCTATAGCGACCACCCTAGACAACCCTGTTATCAGTTGTGTGATACATCCACCTGTCTAAACAGACCACCCTGTCTATAGCGACCACTCTGGACAACCCTGTTATCGGCTGTGTGATACATCCACCTGTCTATACAGACCACCCTGTCTATAGCGACCACTCTAGACAACCCTGTTATCAACTGTGTGATACATCCACCTGTCTATACAGACCACCCTGTCTATAGCGACCACCCTAGACAACCCTGTTATCATCAGTGTGATACATCCACCTGTCTATACAGACCACCCTGTCTATAGCGGTCACTTTCGGCAACCCTGTTATCAGCTGTGTGATACATCCACCTGTCTAAACAGACCACCCTTGTCTATAGCGACCACTCTAGACAACCCTGTTATCAGCTGTGTGATACATCCACCTGTCTAAACAGACCACCCTGTCTATAGCGACCACCCTAGACAACCCTGTTATCAGCTGCGTGATACATCCACCTGTCTATACAGACCACCCTGTCTATAGCGACCACCCTAGACAACCCTGTTATCAGCTGTGTGATACATCCACCTGTCTAAACAGACCACCCTGTCTATAGCGACCACCCTAGACAACCCTGTTATCAGCTGTGTGATACATCCACCTGTCTATACAGACCACCCTGTCTATAGCGACCACCCTAGGCAACCCTGTTATCATCAGTGTGATACATCCACCTGTCTATACAGACCACCCTGTCTATAGCGACCACCCTAGACAACCCTGTTATCAGCTGTGTGATACATCCACCTGTCTAAACAGACCACCCTGTCTATAGCGACCACTCTAGACAACCCTGTTATCAGCTGTGTGATACATCCACCTGTCTATACAGACCACCCTGTCTATAGCGACCACCCTAGACAACCCTGTTATCATCAGCGTGATACATCCACCTGTCTATACAGACCACCCTGTCTATAGCGCTCACCCTAGACAACCCTGTTATCAGCTGTGATACATCCACCTGTCTAAACAGACCACCCTGTCTATAGCGACCACTCTAGACAACCCTGTTATCAGCTGTGTGATACATCCACCTGTCTATACATACCACCCTGTCTATAGCGACCACCCTAGACAACCCTGTTATCAGCTGTGTGATACATCCACCTGTCTATACAGACCACCCTGTCTATAGCGACCACCCTAGACAACCCTGTTATCAGCTGTGTGATACATCCACCTGTCTATACAGACCACCCTGTCTATAGCGGTCACTTTCGGCAACCCTGTTATCAGCTGTGTGATACATCCACCTGTCTAAACAGACCACCCTGTCTATAGCGACCACTCTAGACAACCCTGTTATCAGCTGTGTGATACATCCACCTGTCTATACAGACCACCCTGTCTATAGCGACCACCCTAGACAACCCTGTTATCAGCTGTGTGATACATCCACCTGTCTATACAGACCACCCTGTCTATAGCGACCACTCTAGACAACCCTGTTATCAGCTGTGTGATACATCCACCTGTCTATACAGACCACCCTGTCTATAGCGACCACCCTAGACAACCCTGTTATCAGCTGTGTGATACATCCACCTGTCTATACAGACCACCCTGTCTATAGCGGTCACTTTAGGCAACCCTGTTATCAGCAGTGTGATACATACACCTGTCTATACAGACCACCCTGTCTATAGCGACCACCCTAGACAACCCTGTTATCAGCTGTGTGATACATCCACCTGTCTATACAGACCACCCTGTCTATAGCGGTCACTTTAGGCAACCCTGTTATCAGCAGTGTGATACATACACCTGTCTATACAGACCACCCTGTCTATAGCGACCACTCTACAGCTGTGTGATACATCCACCTGTCTATACAGACCACCCTGTCTATAGCGGTCACTCTAGGCAACCCTATTATCAGCTGTGTGATACATCCACCTGTCTATACAGACCACCCTGTCTATAGCGGCCACCCAAGACAACGTTTTTGAAATATATTCGCACTCGGGTAAACCCCGGGCGTTGCCCGGGCCTTTCGTCTAATGGAGAATAAATTGCCAAACTTCAGTACAAGACACCGACTACTGTTCGCTCTCATCCTGAAACAAAACCCTAAATAGAGAGGGACAGTCAACAATTCCCCGAAATCTCAAGTTTACATCAAGACAACATGGACCAAGTGTAAAACCAACCCAACTCCTTGGTTGAATCCAAGTCATAAAACAAGATCTTTGAGAATATTCAGATAGAATTATCAAATTTTTAACACATCACCAACTTAAGAGAAGTTGTGATCTGATATTCTATTATATTATTCTAATATTATTCTATTATATTATTAGAATAACTAAAACAAGAAATCTTCAAAGTTTATGTCCATACTTCATTTTAAATACATTTTCCATGAGGTCAGCTTCAGTATCAGTATAAAATCAAAATATCCAAATGCAATATCACAGAAATATGGCAGATTAAACTGGCCAAACCGCTGAGAGGGGTCACCAATGATGAGTCAGTACCATCCATTAATTTTATTTTACAGTAAGGGCAGAAGAAAGTTGTTTTAATTTTAAAGGAATCGTGCAAAAGTGGTTTCGGTTTATTATAAAACAAAAACTAATAAAATCATCATCTGACGCATTGATATAAATATTACACAGAAACGCCACTATTTGAAAACAAAAAAAAGTTTTAAGCTGAATTTCAAATTTATAAGTAAATTGCTCACAACCAAATTCCAAGATAAACGTGGAATGAGTAATGAGTTTCAGTAGAGTTGGTGATGTAAAAACACATTTCACTTATATTTGATTATATTTCAATTTTATTTCTAAAATACATTATAAAAATGTGGACATAAAATACGGCAATGTGCCTAGAGAGAAATGAAAGAAACTCAGAAGAGATTTAAACAGCCGAGAGTCAGTGACATAGAATGGTTTAATGGCGCCACTTGACGCTGGATTTAAAATAGATTTACCTCTTCCTCTCTTCAAAACGGATCTGACACCGCTGCACTCTGTGAATTATCTGCGCAGTGTTGCTCGCCTGATTTTTAAAGTAATATTGGCATAAAATTATCTTCAAGCTAACTTAACGTAAATATGTATATATGTAAATATAATTACTTTTTTAGATATAGAGAGAGGGATATTAATACTTTATTTTTCAGTATATTAGCATATGGCTATATTTTTTATATATTTCTGAAAAAATATTTGACAATATTTTCTCGTGTTTATTCTCGATGGCTTTTTTTCCCATAATTTTTAGCAGCAGTGTATGTGTAAGAATAGAACCCCCCCCCCCCCTTTATATATTAATAACGTGATTATTTTCCTACCCTTCTAATTATGTCATTTCTATGACAACCCTATCTTATTCCTGAGTCAAACCTATATCCCATATAAGTCAAATATTGCTTGCAGAACAAGTGGAACAGTCCGATGATGACTATGGCTGGAACTCTTTACATATCGAACTCTAAATACTGTACGAGTTCCATATCGGTGTGAATCAAATAGAAATAAAACTCATGCGGAACAGAAAAATCAACTCAAATTTTAACTTCTATCGATAGCGGAGATATCAATGGTCTTGTAAACCGAACCTACTCAGCGTGGTACAGCAACGCGGCCCAAAGGTAAAATTATTTAATAAAAATTATTTACCCGCCATTATTTCGTTACTAATGATACTGTTCTACACAATTTGAACAAAATTTT
Source organism: Cordylochernes scorpioides (assembly GCA_030710605.1). Taxonomy (NCBI): domain Eukaryota; kingdom Metazoa; phylum Arthropoda; class Arachnida; order Pseudoscorpiones; family Chernetidae; genus Cordylochernes; species Cordylochernes scorpioides. Next base: position 165,727,043 of record CP092865.1, on the reverse strand, counting down.
GTTAACTTCCAAGATATATGTAAACTCTTATGTAGTATTAGGTCAAAGCAATGGCTTACACTTGGAAGAACTTTAAAATTCCTTCAAGTTGATGTTGTGGTAAAACTCTAATCGACGAGCTTGCCGTGATAGATATAGTGCGGTTTTTAGCGGATTTTTTCACAGGAAAGATGCGAATTTTATTCTTTTTGTGGAATCATCTATTTCCCCAGGAAATCTCTCCAAAGTATTTAGTCGATTTGAAGTAGCCGAACGAACATTTCGGTCGTTGAAGCCGTTCTCCCCAGTTCTCTCTCCCTGCCAGCTGTCACATCCGATATGTCTTACAGCGTCCAATAAAACACGGTTTCCATTTTTATGCGAATTAGTGCGTAGAATCTTTTAAATGGTCGGGGATCGACCGAGCTAATGGAGTTCCCTCCCTCTGTGTGACATCCGCAGCTGGCTTTCACATAGATTTATTAGAGGGTAAGTAGGTAAATATGTTATTCTTATATATTAAGTGTGTTCTCTTCAACCTAATCTAACCTCTTCACCTTTAATTGTTTCCGTAATCAATGATAAACTAAAGAAGAGAGGACGAAAAGAAGCCAAGATAACTTCCTAGTCTCTGGAAAAGGGGCGTTCAGGGTAATCACACACACCTAGAGAGTATAAAATGGTCAGATTCTTGACAAATCAGGATCATTCTCGCTGGGGTAGTTTTATGTAACTTGTATAGAGCTAAAAGGTTAAAAGAAAGTTGACGATCCCAGAAATATGCTTGACAACTCGACCTCTTTACACGGCGAAGACATTCGAAGGTCTGCCTTTTGTAGAGATACTATGGCTATAAAAAGAGCCTGGAAGGCTTGTTAAAGATAGTCGGGCTTAGGTTTAAAACGAAATGTCGTCGCTTTGAAAGGGAATCTCATTTCTTTACCCGAGCCAGCAAGTTGCCATTCTTGGGCCATGGTCTTCTTTCCGCTTAAAACCTCTGGATAGTCCAATTTATTTTATCAAATATACAAATATGTACTTGTATGTAAATATGTCGCTTCTTCCGTCTAAAATGGCGCTAAAGCTGAGTAACATCTTTTGACCCTCTCTGCAAGCTAACGTATTCAGGTCGGTGACAAAGCCATAATACAGGAATTAAATGAAATCTTGATTATTTTCTAAAGAGATGTTTAGCTGGAAGAGTAGCTAGGCCAATTCTATAGCAAAATTATAGATGGAAATTTTTTGCAGAGAGGATATTGATTCATAAAAATAATAATTTTATAATAATGAAATAGATTAATAATAACAAAAAATTGTCACCTCTCCCGCCGACATAGACGCAAAAGCTATGTGTCAACTATTTTTAATTTGCCAAATCTGTTATTGGGGCTTTGTCAGCGACCAAAAATCTGCTAGTTTGCGGAGACGTCCATAGATAGCTGGTCTTGTCTCCACCCTGGATCGATTCCCACATTGAGCGATTTTTTTCAATGGTCCCTGATTCTTTTCCAAGTCTAAATCCCACCAGTAAGTGCGAACAACCAAAGGTGGATTTAGAACTTTGAAAAATGCAACGGTTGAATTGATTTCTACATGCGTAGACATGTATAGACAGTGGTCTCTAACTGCTTCCATGAATATTGACACGTGGAAAATTAGGGAAGACAAAAACTTCAGGAGGAAGCAAAATTTATTTCAGGGAAGGACAAACTATCAAAGGTAAACAAAAGATAAGCCACGAGGGAAATTTACAGAGTCGCAAGATATAAAACATAAAAATGACCACTCTGTTAAATAAAAAATATTAAAATTGAGAAATACTATGTTACATAAATAAAATTAATAAATACTATGTTACATAGCTTCTTCCCTATGGGAGCTGTGACCCACAGCTAGCAATTATTGTAGATACTGACGTGGATTTGACGTGCTTCTGTCAAGGATTCCATCGAAGTCTTGGAACTTTGTCCCTAGTACCTTTGCGTCCATTTTCTTGCGGCGTGAAGAGCGGCTTTGTCGTCGTATCGTCTATAGGGACATCGTCATCTTCGAGGGAAGTCTTGGCTTTAGCACGGCGGTGGAATCCTGATGTCAGTCTCCGAAAATGTAGATCACAGCACCCATGGATTCAAGGTCTTCTCGGCGATCTTCAGTTTGTCTTCCCTAACTTACCCAGCATCTCCACCAAAATGACACGTGGAAAATTAGGGAAGACAAAAACTTCAGGAGGAAGCAAAATTTATTTCAGGGAAGGACAAACTATCAAAGGTAAACAAAAGATAAGCCACGAGGGAAATTTACAGAGTCGCAAGATATAAAACATAAAAATGACCACTCTGTTAAATAAAAAATATTAAAATTGAGAAATACTATGTTACATAAATAAAATTAATAAATACTATGTTACAATATCATAGCCAACATCGCCTGTACAAGGTATAAGTGGCAGACAAGTATCCTATGTCAACACACCAGCTCCACTTCCCCAGTACCAGAACTGCAAGCTGAGTTTCTTCATAGGGTCGGCTTCACACATTTATTTCTCTTATCACAGCGCCTTATCTGCATTTATAATTGTAAACTATTTGAGTTTGATTGTTTATTTTGAAAAATAGTATAATTTTTACTGTCCTTTTCGAGATGATTGAAATATTGTGAGGGCTTAGCTCATTAATGGTGAACAATTTCTGCAGTTCGGACAGTTTACTTCAATAAATACTTACTGTTCTCAAAGCTCCATAGCGCCAGTAGTACTTCCTTGTCTACCACCCACGTCTTCTTGGCTCTTGTGAAGAGGGAAGTCACAATATCTATGGCTATAATACGAAGAGGAGGCGAGAAAAGTATCGTGTTTCAATCCGCATCATTCCATGGTCTGTTAAACTCCATCAATACTTGGAGAACACGGCCTACAAACAAGTGTTTAGCAATAAACTAGTATTATAGAGTACGACAGTTTACAAAGCATACAAAATAGCATTGGTTAAAGTACTACGCCTATATATGTACTGTAAATTCACTACATAACTCTTCGTTTAAGAACTAAAGTTCAAATACTCAGATATCAATAAAATTCTATGGCGAAATGATTTGATATATGTTAAAAAGAAGGTATGGTTGTATGGCAAGACCCAACTATACATGAGCTCGGTCAATACTGTCGAATGGACGTAATGAAGGAACAAAGCAATCGGAGGACCTTTAATCCCCAGACACCCATTTGATTACTCCCCGAATAAAATAAATAGAGGAATTATTTTGGCCCACTGCGGGGTAACCTCTCCAGCTACTTCTATATTTGGCTGGTTGTCAATATTTGATATCTGAACCCCCCTCTCTACAAGTATTTATTAATACTTATAAGTACTTCCGTGGTATTCTCGAAGTTCTTTCAAGTTTTATCTCTTGTAAATCATTGTTGACACTACTCATTTCTCAATATATTTTTGTTCTTCATGAGCGGCTATGTATTTATTAACACTTCCGTGGTACTTTCGAAGTTTTTTTTACAAGCTTTAATTTCTCTCTTCTCTTATTAATCATCGAAGTTCTTTCAAGTTTTATCTCTTGTAAATCATTGTTGAAACTTATTTATTTCTAAATGTTTTTGTTCTTCATGAGCGGCTATGTATTTATTAACACCTATGAGTACTTTCGTGGTACTTTACAAGCTTCAATTTCTCTCTTCCCTTGTTGATCATTTTTGAGACTATATTTATTTCTCAATGTGTTTTTGTTGTTGTCTCTATCAAGGTGATGGAGTCTCCCTAGTTCATAAATCATTGTATATTCTCATTATTTTTCATTTATTGAAAATGTATTATTGACTAGATGCCAATAAAAGGATTTCAATTGTATATGTGTTTTTGTTCTTCATAAGAGGTTACGGAGTGAATCCAAGCCTTAAGTTGAATTCTAAAGAAGGAAAATGATAAGAAACAGCGAGTTGCGGGAATAGAGCGATAACGGTCAATCGCTATTGAGATCGGCGATAAAGCCTAGTGCGGGTGACCATGGAATATACAAGAATAAAGAGTGATTTGTAGAGAATAACGAATATAAAAGTATTAAAATTATAGAGAAATTAATTTATTCAAATAATATTTCAAATAAATAAACTTTATATTATTTTATGGAATATACAAGAATAAAGAGGAATTTTTAGTGAATAATAACGAAGATAATTATAAGAATAAAAGTTCATTTTAATCAAATAATTTTTCTACTAAAGTGAAACTTTATCATCTTTTATCTTCTAATATTTTATTTTTATTCGTCTCAAAAGATGAATCTCCCTCTCTTAAAATACATTGAGCAATGCAGGTTTGGGCTCATTCTTTATCATCAACAATACGCTGGGGTGATGCATTGTTTAATGCATTTTAAAAGAAGAGGGGCATCGATTTGTAAATGAATATCATCTTCCTGCAACTTTATGTAGAAAAGCCACAAGTAGAAATATATGAAATGTACAAGATACGATCGAAGGTTAAAGAAATGGGGCCATAACTATTCATTACCAAAAGATGAACATATTGTAATTATTCCTAGTACACGTTGTAAAGGCCATGATTATAATGGTTGGTAGAAGTTGACGAGTGCTTTTAATGTGAGTGCACCACATGTCTACACATGTGAAAAGTAGTTCGACTTTTGGAACATAAAATAAGGAAGACTTTGCCGTGAACACAACCTAAATTTGCCCAGAAAGGTGCTGTGTCGAGAGCTGGAGAAAATAATTACACGTTTAGCAGCTAGAGCTTCTTTAATGAGCGCGTACATAACAACAACTAACAAATAAGAAGCGGCATCTTTTATACCGAAAATCCAAGACATTGAAAATATACAAATGATAAAATACAAATATCAAAAGAACAAAAATATTAAAATCTATTTACATAAAAAAGGGAGAAATGTTTTTAAAAGCCTTTATTCTCTATGCCGTTCTACATTTAAAAAGTTGGTGAGTTGTGCCAATCATTGGAATCGTATACAGCCGCGTCAATAGATCTATAGATTTACAATAATTTAGATGAAAATATCATGATACGGGCAGATCCCTTCAAGTATTTTCCTAAATTCATATTATGTAGATGTAGATATTTCTATGGCAACAAGGGAACAAAGAGAAATATTAAGAAACCAAGGATATAAAAGAATGAAAAAATCTTCAATATCTTCAAAGATCTGAGCATTCTTTCACACAATGCTCTATATGTGAAATAAACAATTTAAAAAATAAAATATATAAAAAAGGTCAGGTGTTGATATTGAAAATAAAAGAGGCATATCCTGACCAGCTTCACATGAGCATTTCTATATGGCAGAGCGCCATCTAGTGACACAAAAATAAACTAAACGTTTATTCAACTTGCTTTGTGATATTGATAAATCAAGAAATTGGTTTAGCCAAATATCACGGAACAAGTTAAATAAACGTTTAGTTTATTTTTGTTCCACTAGATGGCTCTCTGCCATATAGAAATGCTCATGCGAGCCTGGTCAGGATATGCCTTTTTTATTTTTAATGTGCTATATATATCATGAAAATGATTTCTTGCTGTTGATTTTGGAATTAGAGTTATAGAATTATTGATTATTTGCTGATGCTGATTATTTTTTAATACGTGCACATGAGTATGTTTGTGATATTGCAGTCATGTAAATATTAAAAAATATAGTTTAGATCAGAAGTAGCTTTAATTGTGCTGATAAACATAATTAAGGAAGAAATACCTGATTTGAGGCGTAAAGAGAAGAAAATAAAAGATTACATATTTACATATGTACAAAAAGATTTGAGCCGGCCAACGGGAATCAACAACAATAGGTTTATATAGAGAAAGCGGCGACATCTGGTGGTCGATTTACTGAGTAGTTTGTTCTAGAAATTATATTATTAAAAAATAATAATAAGATAACATTTCTATATAATATATATACAATTTTTTTCAAAAATACATTTAAAAAATAAATACAATTTCCTTATTTTTACTTTTGTGAGTTTATTAAGAAGTTAACGGTTTGGTTCTCTCTCTCTCTGTATTTTCTCTTTTTCTTAACTTAATACCTTCAATTTTTCCTTTAGCCTGTTCTGTTTATTTATCCGGCAATTTCGAGGAATTCTTGTTTTGAAAGTATTTAAGGGTAATATATTTATATATATGGATTCTTGTTGTCAGAAGCCTATTGCATATTATGTCTTTCACCAAAAAATGAAGAATTGAGGTGAATTATTTTAACTGATAAGTGGAGGTCGGTGGAAGGATGGTCTAAACCGTTGGTTTTCGATCGCTACGACCCGAGTTCGATTCCCACATTAGGCACTTTTTTTCTGATTTAAAAAATAATGCTCAAATAGCCCCCGATTCTTGAAAAAGTCCAAATCCACCAGCGAGTGCATGTAAAACCAAACGTGGTTCTGGTACATTTGTAAGTGCAAAGTCGAACTGCTTTTCACATGTGTAGACATGTGGTGCATTTACAGTAAAAGCAGTCGCCTACTTCTACCCACCATAATTATCATGGCCTGTACCACGTGTATTAGAGATAAGCAAAAAATCTGATAAGTGCTCAATTTTTATCTTCATCAACAACTGGCAAGTGCTACAAGATTCTTCTAAAGACAATATCTGTAGACCCAATCTGAGATTACCACATATTCGAGTATTTCCACAGAACAATACCAATTCCCCTTCCATTAATTTCACCCAGATTTGGGTCGCTTAAAGAATCACTACCTTTAATCCATCTGATTGATTTCCCCAGCGACCTAGCGATTAAATGAATTGTGTCTTTAGACTGATTCCCCCTCTCTAACATAGTATTTAAAGTAAGAAATTTACAGTATCCATCTATTATGTTTTGATCCGTTCTCTACACCAATAACTAACATACTCTTGAAAGATTATAGAAATCCATCACAGATAACTCTACTTAACCTCAAATTTTACAAACAGTTTAAACCTTTCAGAAATGATACATATACTTCATATGCAATTTTCTGATGAAATCAAAAGACATATTTAGTTCTAATGATAGTATTTAGTGTTGAATATTCAGTGATCTTTAGCTATTTGTTCATTCTACAATTAAAGAACTAGACAGAAACTGTTGTAACTATATTTCTAAACAGTAATTGGCAAGTTTGATAGAGTTTGGAATTTCCTAAAGTTTTGTTTCCCAAGCCAACTGCAATCCATAATTCGTTAATGATTTTTCTACAAGCTTAATTGCTATTTCTAACTTTTATCTTCAGTTTTGATATCCCCCGGCTTGTTTCTAAACAAACAGTATATTCTTATATTTTAAAATATATTCAAAAGAACCATATCATTTATTACGGTAAAAGGATTTATAATAAAATTTACAAAACAATTATGAACAAAACTTAAGGAAGTTTTACCTTTTAACATGTACACTTATGAACAACACTTAAGGAAGTTTTACCTTTTAACATGTACACTTATGAACAAAACTTAAGGAAGTTTTACCTTTTAACATGTACACTTATGAACAAAACTTAAGGAAGTTTTACCTTTTAACATGTACACTTATGAACAACACTTAAGGAAGTTTTACCTTTTAACATGTACACTTATGAACAAAACTTAAGGAAGTTTTACCTTTTAACATGTACACTTATGAACAAAACTTAAGGAAGTTTTACCTTTTAACATGTACACTTATGAACAACACTTAAGGAAGTTTTACCTTTTAACATGTACACTTATGAACAAAACTTAAGGAAGTTTTACCTTTTAACATGTACACTTATGAACAACACTTAAGGAAGTTTTACCTTTTAACATGTACACTTATGAACAACACTTAAGGAAGTTTTACCTTTTAACATGTACACTTATGAACAACACTTAAGGAAGTTTTACCTTTTAACATGTACACTTATGAACAACACTTAAGGAAGTTTTACCTTTTAACATGTACACTTATGAACAACACTTAAGGAAGTTTTACCTTTTAACATGTACACTTATGAACAACACTTAAGGAAGTTTTACCTTTTAACATGTACACTTATGAACAACACTTAAGGAAGTTTTACCTTTTAACATGTACACTTATGAACAACACTTAAGGAAGTTTTACCTTTTAACATGTACACTTATGAACAACACTTAAGGAAGTTTTACCTTTTAACATGTACACTTATGAACAACACTTAAGGAAGTTTTACCTTTTAACATGTACACTTATGAACAACACTTAAGGAAGTTTTACCTTTTAACATGTACACTTATGAACAACACTTAAGGAAGTTTTACCTTTTAACATGTACACTTATGAACAACACTTAAGGAAGTTTTACCTTTTAACATGTACACTTATGAACAACACTTAAGGAAGTTTTACCTTTTAACATGTACACTTATGAACAACACTTAAGGAAGTTTTACCTTTTAACATGTACACTTATGAACAACACTTAAGGAAGTTTTACCTTTTAACATGTACACTTATGAACAACACTTAAGGAAGTTTTACCTTTTAACATGTACACTTATGAACAACACTTAAGGAAGTTTTACCTTTTAACATGTACACTTATGAACAACACTTAAGGAAGTTTTACCTTTTAACATGTACACTTATGAACAACACTTAAGGAAGTTTTACCTTTTAACATGTACACTTATGAACAACACTTAAGGAAGTTTTACCTTTTAACATGTACACTTATGAACAAAACTTAAGGAAGTTTTACCTTTTAACATGTACACTTATGAACAACACTTAAGGAAGTTTTACCTTTTAACATGTACACTTATGAACAACACTTAAGGAAGTTTTACCTTTTAACATGTACACTTATGAACAACACTTAAGGAAGTTTTACCTTTTAACATGTACACTTATGAACAACACTTAAGGAAGTTTTACCTTTTAACATGTACACTTATGAACAACACTTAAGGAAGTTTTACCTTTTAACATGTACACTTATGAACAACACTTAAGGAAGTTTTACCTTTTAACATGTACACTTATGAACAACACTTAAGGAAGTTTTACCTTTTAACATGTACACTTATGAACAACACTTAAGGAAGTTTTACCTTTTAACATGTACACTTATGAACAACACTTAAGGAAGTTTTACCTTTTAACATGTACACTTATGAACAACACTTAAGGAAGTTTTACCTTTTAACATGTACACTTATGAACAACACTTAAGGAAGTTTTACCTTTTAACATGTACACTTATGAACAACACTTAAGGAAGTTTTACCTTTTAACATGTACACTTATGAACAACACTTAAGGAAGTTTTACCTTTTAACATGTACACTTATGAACAACACTTAAGGAAGTTTTACCTTTTAACATGTACACTTATGAACAACACTTAAGGAAGTGAAAAGAAGTTTCTTCATGTCGTCAGTCGTCTGTTTTTAGACTAAATCAACGATTAGTTAATTTCTGTTCCACTAGATGGCGCTCTGCAATCTAAATGTTCATGTAAACGTGGTCAGAATATTCCTTTACTGATTTCAATATTTTATATATAAAACTTGCTTTATCAGTTGTTTCAAATTAAATCACATTAATTTCGAAATTCCTTATGATCGTCCATCGCCATTTTGTCTTATATAAATCTGATTGTTTAATGGAGAAGGCTAAAATATTTATTTTCTCCTTGTTCAATGCATTTTAATAAATAAATAAAAAAACATTTTTTGTTAATCTCTCTCTCAATTATTTAAACTTACAAAGATTGGAAAGAGTGAAGTGATTAAGGTATTTTAGATTTTTCAAGCCTCATTTTTTATTCAAAATATTCCATTATATAAAATTATTCTTCCTGAATTTGTGATTATCATATGGGGATATTTTACAGATTCTATTTGACTACCTATTTAGTCAATTGATTCTTTACAAATAAATATTTGTTTTTTTATTATATATACCATTTATATTAGTTATTTGTGTTTGTCTTAAATATTTTCAAAATATTAAAAGTAATTTATTTTACTGTAGGTTTATATAATATTCTTAAAAACCAAATGACACATAATCTAGCATTTCCTGAATGTGAAACTAAAAGTTGCTGATGACTTGTGCCACCTATCGGAATAAATATAAACTATTCTCGTTGATTTTTTAATTATTACAGAATTGGCCAAATACCGTTTCTTGATTAATTAAGAAACGGTATTTGGTCAATTCGGTAATAATTTTAAAATAAACGATTAGTGGATATTTATTCCGATAAATGGCGCAGGTCATCAGCAACTTTTATTTGCACGATCAGGAAATGCTTTTTTCTTACTTAATTTATCCACCTGATCCAAGTACAAATTCACTTTTGTATTATTTATCATAATCTAATTTTTAAAATGCTTTACATAAATTTGATGGGTAAAATTAACCTTTTATTTATACCGTTTTTATTTATTTATAACATCAATGATACATCCAGTGTTACTAACTTCTTAAACAAATCAATGTGGAAAAGAAGTAAATGGATATGTTAAATTACAAATAATTATTATTTATTTTTCTTTTAAATATTCAAGGAATGTTAATTAAATTTTGGCAAACGTAATGTAATATTTAGGAATAAAAATGAAGGAAAAATCCGACACCAGTGTGTAGCTAACGTTTCCTTATTTTGTTAAATACTGTTAATTACGAGATTAATCACTGAATTAGTTTGGAAGGGTTGCCAGATTAGAAAAATCCTTTGGAATATTCAAAAAAATAAATTTCTCTATTATTTATTAACAGAACCTATATTTTTTATTTATAACTATCTAAATGTCATTTTATTGAACAAATATATTATCACAATATCTTGATCATATTTGAATATATATGTTAATATATAGTAATAGTTAATATATAAGTAAATACACCTATCCCCCGATTTACACGGTACTTGTTTTACACGTTTTCGCTTTTACACGGTTTTCCAAATATTTTTTTTTATCGCACTATACTAAATGCTACTGTGATTGAACACATGCGCTGTGTACACATCTCACGAGGAATCCCGAGTTTATGTGCTGACTACATATTTTAACCTGTCAATGCATTTTATTTTTATTTCTGTATACACCTATCCCCCGATTTACACGTTTTTCTCAGGAACGTATCTACCGTGTAAATCGGGGGATAGGTGTATATTAATATAAGTTAAATATATGTTTTGAACTTTTGAAATAACATATGTATGAAATAACAAAAGATGAAAAATGTTGCTAGTAAAGTGTAAAATGTTTTCTTTAAGTGCAAAACCTATTCGACATACATTAGTTTTGATACGTATTAAGAAGAGAGAGATATATTTATATACACACTAATATTATCATTTAAAAACAATAAAGGCATATCCTGATCGAGCGTCATCTAGTAGAATAAAAAGCAACTAAACGTTGATATAACTTATTCCGTGTGATATTTGATCAACCCAATTTCTTGATATTTAGTCAGGATATGCCCTTTTTTGTTTTAATATTGTTGCACTAGGTTGCGGCTTGGCAGACTCTTCAACCTTGATTCTCTCCTGTGCTGGGTCTTGCATCTTACCAGAACGTGTCTCAACCATTCAATACAATTGTTTTGCCTTCTACATGCTTCGGACAAGCATTTTAAGGCATCACTCATGTTTAGGTGTCTCCAAGCGCCCGCCGCAGTGGAGGGCCAAGGAGAGAGCTGGAGAGGCACCGGCAGAGCCGTGGGCACCCCGGGGGAGAGGAGGGCGAGTGCGCGCTGATTTTGAGGGAACCAAGGCAGCACCAAGCACAACTAAAGCACCGCAGGCTTCAAAAATATTTAAGGGATCATTTCAGGGATCAAGATCAAGCGATCAAGACCCAGAGATCAGAAGGTCTGGCTTTTATCGTCTGGATTTTATCCTAATGTCTCAACCATCCTACAAATTTATATAAGCGAATAATGAGATAAGTCTACTTTAAGTAGCCTCCAGAGTAATTTATTTATTTCTCACATCAAAGAGAGCAGTGAAGTCACACAGTGTACCTAAATACAAATTATAATTCTATTAAACATATATTCTGTTTATAATACATATATTCTGTTTAATAAAAAAAATACATATAAAATATAATTTTGAATTTAAAATATATGAAAAATAATATTACACATTAAAATAAAATAGGTTCATTAGATATGATGCAACAATATCAACACCTGACCATTTTTCTATTTTAAAATTATTTTCACACTCAGTCTATTATTCAAAAATAAAAAGGAATATCCTGACCATCTATTATTTATATGTATAAATATTTAATTCAGTAAATTAATTTTAATTTAACTAATATAAAATATTAAAATGTAAAATGTTAAATGGAATAAAATTATAATAACAAAATTTATCGTAAAGTTAGAGCCTGCCTGGCCGGTATTCATAGTTCTTCAAATTAAAGATACTTCGGCCAGTAAATATTTTTATTATTCCAACGTTTCGACAAAATTATTTTGACTTCGTCAGGAGCAAACTAAAATTAAAACATTAGGCAAAGCGTTAAAAGTTATTCTCCTTTCCCAAATGTTTTAAATATTTGTTCCCTTCTAACGAGGACAAAATATTTTTGTCGAAACGTCGAGGTAATAAAAAGAGTTACTAGTCGAAGTAACTTTAATTTGAAAAACACAATATATCTTTAAAATATTATGAACGGAAAAATACGTCCAGGGTAGCTTAGTGGACATGGCATCTGCCCGGTAAGCGGAACATTGTGGGTTCGTTTCCCATCCCTGGACATTTTTATTTTTCCGTTCATCATTACTCTTCATAATTCACCTTTTCATACCTCATCCAAAAAGGTTAGAAATAGTCAATATTTCACCTTGAAATAAATTTTGATTTTTCGTTGAAAAGAAACTCATGCGGTGTAACTTCAAGTATCGTTTTACAATCACAAGCCGCAGTGTATTATATACAATATATAATTTATAATTATATATAATTATATTAATATTAATATATAATTTATAAATTAGATTGAAAATCATTGTTGTAACTTGGTGAATTGTTGAATATAACATTCGTCAACTCGTCATATAATGTTGAAAGGTGTGTCATATCCATCAATATAAACTATATAGAAATAATTTAAGGGTGTCGGTGGAAGGATGGTCTAAACCGTTGGTTTTCGACCGCTATGACCCGGGTTCGATTCCCGCATTGGGCACTTTTTATGCTTTAAAAAAAGAGAAATTCTCCAATGGCCCCCGATTCTTGCAAAAGTCCAAACCCACCAGCGAGTGCAAGTAACCAAACGGGGCTCTGGCACATTTGTAAGTGCAAAGTCGAACTACTTTTCACATGTGTAGACATGTGGTGCACTTACAGTAAAAGCAGTCGCCTACTTCTACCCACCATGATTATCATGGCCTGTACCACGTGTATTAGGGATAAGCAGCAGAAATAATTTGAATTAATATAAATTAAAATATACAATTTTTAATTTAGGAGCTCTCTAATAAATAAATAAAATTGAAATTATATTTGAGCAACACATGTGTTTAGCATTAAGTAAATATTTATAACAGTCAAATACAAGGGACATGTTGTTGCTCTGTATCACCTTTGTCTACTTCAATATTTGACTTTAAAAAAACTTTGTATGTTAATATATATCAGTATTTATATATTACATACTGACCTAGCGAAGGAAGGATAAAAACAGGCACTGGAAACCAGTTCAATAACTCTAAAAGATTCAAATACAATAGCAAAAGAAAAACTCATTACAAAAGCCAAAATACCCCAGTCCATATGCAACCTCAACATTATCAGAAAATTAACAACTATAATTTCAAGAATCAGAACAAGACATTTTAAAGGAATGAAGATAAACCCAGACATGACTAGATCCTACAGAAACTGCAATAACTATCACAACACCCAACTCACTCCCGACCATATATACCCGGCTATCCTTACAGCCCTCTATATGGCAGACATCAATTCAGAAGAGAACATCCATACTGACAAGACACCTCAGTTGGCGAGTATTGTGATCAGGGTGCATGGACCGATCCGATCTGCTCCATGGACATGACACCACCATTTATTCTATATTTGTTTCCAAAAATAATTTTAATATTTTATTAGAACGCCTAACACTAATATTTATAAAATAAATGTTTTTTATTCAGTAAAGATAGTATAGATTTAAAATATTTTTCAATTATTACTTTGAATAGATGCTGTGAAGAAAAGGTCTGGTTTCACAAAACAATGATGCGAAATTCGATATAAGAATTTTGCAGAGTTTGCTTTGTGAATTGATTACAAGACTTTTTCTTCACAGATGCAATTATAAAATATGAATAGATACTAATATAGGAAGTTTTCTACATTTAAACTATTTTTAAACACAAAAACCTAAAATAAAAATTATACGAAAAACTAAAATCTCATTTTTATAAAATTAGCTGAAAAAGCTTTTTGATCTTCTTTTGATGAGTGATTTAATCTAAAATGTGAGAGAGTTTCACCTATTCACTTTCTAGGAGTTCTTTTTTTTTTTGGATTTTATGCATTCTGAATATAAAATGAAGAGAGATATTTAAATATATTTATTTTCAAAAGAATTGAAGCCATATTCGTGGGGAGAAATAAGAACAAAGGAAATGATGCAAACCGACAAGAATGCCTTCTGATTGCCCTCAAATTATCAATTAGCTAGCAGAAGATTTGGGATAAACAATTTAGCCTTGGCAGGTGGGTCGTCTGCTTCCTTAGGCAAAGTGCTGCAGGTGGGGCCCTCTAACGATTTACTTTGTTCCATCGTCTGCTATTTTTTTTTTTCTATTTCGGCTCGTTATCTCGCGTACCTAAAAAAAGAAAAAAAAACCTCTTTGATGATCTTTTCTTTTAGGGCAGAAGACATCCGGTTATTTTTCGTTTGCGTGCAAAATATTAGAGATAACAATCGTTTGTCTTTTTTTATTTTTATTTTTTTCTTTTGATATTTTAAGATACTTATTCTCAATTTGTAGGATATTTTGCATTAATATCTTCCATAGAATTTAATCTTTTTTTTTCTCTCTTACTATACTCTTTGGATTATATATTTAAGGATTTATTTTATATTAATCAATATGTATCATAAAATGTATGCCATATTTAAGTAATTATAAATATGTATTTATGTAAATATATGCGGGAATTTAAGTTAATAAGGGAATAAAAATACTGAATAAAAAAACAAGCTTATTAAGATGCAAGAATTATTTTAAAAATTTCCACTAACTACATTGGTTAGAATTCGAAATAATTTATACAGTATAAAGAGAATAATTTAGAAGAAATATAAAAGTGCCAACAAGGAGGGAAATAAACTTAAAATACTATAGCTATAAAATAGCCGAAAGGAAAAATACTCAAGACAATTAAATCAATTAAGTAATTAATTAGATTGACAAACATTTGTTGATGAGTCATCATTGATGAAAATGTCTCGTTTGGTAATTTTTTTTCGGAACAAGTATTTTTAGTAGTTTTATAGATGAATAGAAGCAGTTTGATTTCAAAATATTGGAGCTTTTTTCGATAGTTAGGTTAGGTTAGGACATACACAATCTATGTGTTTCATATTAGTGCAGAATATAATCCTTTGCTAGAAATTCTATACAATAAGGTAAACTTCTAAGGATGGGTATATTTTAATTAGACGTTTTTAGAGTTTTCGGGATAACGCCCTTCTACAATAAAAATTTGATACAAAATGATATCAATTTTCCTGTAGAAGGGCGTTATTCCGAAAGTTCGAAAAACTCGAATTGGAAGATACTCATCCTCAGACGTTTACTTATTGTCTAAAAAAGTGTCATATTAGTGTAGCTTGAATATCCCACTGTCGATTAAGTACGGATGAACAGTAAATGGACAGATAGGCATTAACTTGACAAACTTTTTAATATCCATTTAAAACGATTATATATATATAATATATGTGTTATATAAAATTACGTTATTATAAAATAATACCTAGATCTACTCTGTAAATTCGACCCCCAGTTCTCGCGGCTTTCCCTATATGAACTCATTGTTGTTGTTTTCCTTTGGCCGGCTCAAATCTTTTGATAGATATGTAAATATGTGATGATTTAAGACCATGGAATTGTTGTAAATAGTCTAGATATCTACTACCACATGTTCCACCCCATGACTGTATATAACTTCTTATGTACTGCACATAGAAAACCTCAACTAACATCAATCTGTACCGCGTAAGAATCTAATAAAGTATCGCAACTGCACAGATAGAAGGAATGGAGTCTAACAGGAGAAAATTAAGGTTAAAACTAATCAGGCTTAGGACAGAAGTCGAAGCAAGGCCTAGCAAAAGAGGCTTAAAACCAGCCCAACTATAAATAATTTACAAGTCAATACTTCCTGACAGGACAGGGCGTATCTGATAACGCAGAAGTTATAAAAGTCGAGTAACGCCCCATACTTCCTGGCCAAGACCGGACGTATCTTCCATCAAAGGAAGCCGCAGGGCCAATTAGAGAAGAATCACCTAAATAGGTCAACCAATAGCCAACGGCCATGTGACGTAGTCCTACCAATTAGGAAAGAATCACCTAAGTAGGTCAGCCAATTAGAAAGAAGCAAGGTCGTGGTGTTAAATCGAGAACCTAGAATAGGCAGTCTTCGCTTGGATTCCAACGGTAACACTTGCTCTTAAGATCTCTCTCTCCCCTCATCCCATTCCTTCTTGACGTCAGACGCTTCTTAGTGGAATCTCTGTTTGTTTATTTCACCTTTGGCCCAGCTGTGTCGCCTTCCACCACGACTGCACGGTAGAGTTGACATCGAGGTTCGTCTAGCATCAGGTAACACTGGTCCCAGAGGTCCCAAGATATCACAGACTCCCCCGTCCCGAAGAGTCGACAGGATAGTGGACGCCAAGGTACAAGTAAGCAAGTAGACCACTGTCTGTACAGAAAGATGGAACAGGGAAGAGAGGAGAATCCAAAGGAACCAATGGAGTCCGATCCCGACTCCGAAAGTGGCGAAAACAACACTTTTCCAAAGAAAGAAACCACCCTCGGTAGGACGCAGGAAGTTCCCCCCAGCCACGAGGACGCAACGCCCCCACCGCCGGTGTCAGATGTCCTAGGGAGGTTGACGACGACGCTACATCAGCTTTCTGCCGTGACCGGACTATCGCGAAATGTGGAACTAACGCGCTACGATGGTTCGTACGAGGCGCAGAGCTTCTTCACCAACTACGACGCCCAAGCATATCGGGTCCATCTACAATACTCTACAAGACTGAGAAAGCCAGCAAACCTCCTGCAAGCACCCCTCCGAGTTACCAACACGCGAGCGTATGTTACCTGCTCCCCCGACCTTCTCTAAACCACGAGCCCAGCGCAAGCAATGAACTCTTAACTGTCCCAAGGAACCTCCAACTATGACACCAGACCAGGACTGTCCCGACATACAAGACCGCACAACAGTAGGTTCCTCCTTCTATAATTTTTGTTGAACAATTGCTCGTTCGAGCTGAACTATCCCATAATGTAAACCTACTCTACTAATTGATACAGGAGCATCTATCGCTATAATTATGCAGAATACTTTTAAAATAATAGAAATCAGTTTGTAAAAGAAAAATACCTGTCCATCCATTTAACTTAACTATTAACGCCATAGCTAACCATATTTTCACCATAGATTATATCTTTTTAATCTTAAAAATAGTTAACATAACGCAAAACCTAAAATTCCATATAATCGCTACACCATTGCCTTTTATCATATTATTCCTTAACTCCATAACAAGATTTCTACTAATTATAAACTGTCCTCAGCTACTCCTGTATCAAGATAATGTACCTCTACCAACTACCTTGTACCAATTCACTTCGTGCAAGCAACACGTGTCCCATGGACAGGTTAATACAACTGTCCCATTTACTAAATTTTCCCCTCCTGGAACGAGTTGCTCACACGTGGTGAACTCCAACATTCTTATTTAATCTTATTGTAATGTTCCTAATCCCATTTTCAACGCCCCTATGTCCTTTTCTTTCATAGCTTTAGACAGAAATAACCTAAGTCACAGCCTTCCAAAACTATTCCAATCGTTAAATTCCCACATAACTACACTCCTTCCTTTTACACGCATAGTTAAATATCGACAAATCACTCTCAACAAAATAAACAACACCCTCTCACATCACTTTTTCCAATTGACGACAATTTTTAATGCGCGACTTAACACCCAAATCCAATTTCGAGCTACACAAGCTGCATCACGTCGCCCTACTAAACACACACAATCTTTTTTTTTTTTCTCACATTAAACGTGTCATATCCACTAACAATATAAAAATTATCGATATGTTCGTACAACCAACAACCATGACTTTAGTAAATTTGTTATTCTTAGTAAAACAGGTTAGATTTTGTACAAAACAGAGACTTCACGTGACACCTTTTCATTTACAATTTTTTCGCTTCGTGTCACAGCGCCACACACCACTAAACTCTTTCAATTTTCAGGCCAAAGACGCCTTCATCACGCCTGTGACACCTTTAATCACACATTGTCCACGTAGATAGTCGCAATTTCATTCAATTCTAACCCGATATCAATGAATAACATTTTTACTAAGTCTGCCAAAAACCATTCGATTTAATATCAACAGATACAATCTCCGAATTTTCGAAATACAAACACAAATCTAACAAATGCTTGAACACACGGAATAATTCAACCTCTGTATCTCCCTATGTCAATCCCATAACGCTTGTCACCAAACGTGACAAATCAAAACGCTTTTGTGTTTACAATTTTAGAAATAATATCTCCGAACGTAGTTCGAATTAACTTCCAATAAGTTGTAAGAAAGCAAGCCCCCTCGCTCCCCCCTTGACCTAAATCCGGAATCGCATTAAAAATAGCTTCGCTCCCTCCTCTTCCGCTGGACACGAGCAAACAAACAGCCGACATCTTGTTACGGCCCGTCACCAGGTCTAGATTCTCTCGCCCTCAATTAACTTGTCAACACAACATCGACACTTAGATCCAAGGACAACATTTTACTTACAAAAATCACACACACCCACATAAGTTTAAAAAAAAAACGACAACATTAGGACTCGATGAGTTTCACAGTTGGAAACAATGTGATCCACGAGTCACGTCAAACATAAAACAAATTCGATAAGTTAGAAAAACTTAGGCCAACAAGACCAAAGATATCAATCGAGGACAATTTAATGCTCTCTCTACCCATCCTAAAAAAAAAAACAGGAACATTACGTTTGGCCTACAACTTTCCATTCTTTCACGATATATAATTTCTATATATAATCTTACTTGCTCTTCTTTCTCGATGAACATTTTTAAAAAAATTTTTCATTTTAATATCCTTTATATAATCATTATATAGCTCTTATAATTGTTTTTTTTTTACGTCAACCAATTAGTTTAGATTATTGTCTTTTTTTTATTTTTCTTTACCAAAACTTATTTACTTTTGCTTTATGACTCTATTTTATAATCAACTTTATATTTTATCTTTCATATCATATCTAATAATCTCAAGTTTATATTTCATGTTTATATCACTAATTTGCATTTATCATTTTATATTTTCTCTCACTTTATAAATTAGATGTTATTTACATTGTTTCATCTTCCGCTACCATGTCAATGCTATCGAGTATATTACTGCTCATTTTTAATTTTCATTTAATATTTTCACTTTCCATTACCCCTTATATACTGCTGTAGTGTGTTAATCTTTGTATCATATCATCACCATTTTTACTTTTTTTTAAAGATTACTTTGCATTTAACTTCGCAATTCTATTTTCGATTTTTCAAATCCTTTAACGCTATATGCAAAGCCTTAATTTCGCAATTTCATATCTCAATGATATATTCTTTTATAATCAAACTAAAAATCATGATCTAAAAACAGGGCAATCTTCAATAACCTCTTAAACAACCACTTTAAAGGTTACTTCTTAAGAATTACTAACATTCCTTTTCCGCAGGAACTTTTAACTCCTTCGCAGGCTAGACTTGACCTCCTTTGATTTCGTAATTAACAATCTTGACACACCGTCCCCCAGATTTACCTTATCCCAACTTCTGGCTTGGATACGTGCAAATTGTATTTTTTTTTATTATTCCAGGGCACTCTCATGCCACACGCTGGCACATTTTTTTTTTATTTTACTCTTTTTCTCGCTAAGCCCCTGACGACTCTAATTAAAACTTTGATTTCTGGTCACTGATCTTCGCCCTCTTTATCCTGCATGCGTACGTCTTAACGACTAATTACTAAAACCCATAACAATCCCCTTATCTTACTTTTCGATTGTGGTACTGTAACTTTATTAGGTCCTTAAATTTACATGTGAAACATGGCCTAGGTTTTCCGCGCCGTGCACATTAAATGGTTTGGGACTTGAGTCAAAGTGACATTGCCTCAACCAAGTAATAACTAACCCCTCAACCCTTTCTAACGCCCATCACGAAGAGATCATGATTTTCCCATCCAATCGTTTTTTATTTTTACCTATCATCATTATATGCTCTCTATTAAATATTTTATTCATATTTTTATTTTTACTTGTATGTTTAATATTAGTTGTTTATGCTTTATTATCTCTTATGGATATACCGAAATCAACCCCATGTTATATACCAACTCACTTTAATTAATTTCTAAAAAAATTACTTCCTTAATCACAGTCTTCCTATTCCGCTCTCTTAAATCCCTCCATATGAACCCTCTCACATCCGGGGCCATCTGTGATGATTTAAGACCATGGAATTGTTGTAAATAGTCTAGATATCTACTACCACATGTTCCACCCCATGACTGTATATAACTTCTTATGTACTGCACATAGAAAACCTCAACTAACATCAATCTGTACCGCGTAAGAATCTAATAAAGTATCGCAACTGTACAGATAGAAGGAATGGAGTCTAACAGGAGAAAATTAAGGTTAAAACTAATCAGGCTTAGGACAGAAGTCGAAGCAAGGCCTAGCAAAAGAGGCTTAAAACCAGCCCAACTATAAATAATTTACAAGTCAATACTTCCTGACAGGACAGGGCGTATCTGATAACGCAGAAGTTATAAAAGTCGAGTAACGCCCCATACTTCCTGGCCAAGACCGGACGTATCTTCCATCAAAGGAAGCCGCAGGGCCAATTAGAGAAGAATCACCTAAATAGGTCAACCAATAGCCAACGGCCATGTGACGTAGTCCTACCAATTAGGAAAGAATCACCTAAGTAGGTCAGCCAATTAGAAAGAAGCAAGGTCGTGGTGTTAAATCGAGAACCTAGAATAGGCAGTCTTCGCTTGGATTCCAACGGTAACACTTGCTCTTAAGATCTCTCTCTCCCCTCATCCCATTCCTTCTTGACGTCAGACGCTTCTTAGTGGAATCTCTGTTTGTTTATTTCACCTTTGGCCCAGCTGTGTCGCCTTCCACCACGACTGCACGGTAGAGTTGACATCGAGGTTCGTCTAGCATCAGGTAACACTGGTCCCAGAGGTCCCAAGATATCACAAATATGTAATA
Source organism: Cordylochernes scorpioides (assembly GCA_030710605.1). Lineage (NCBI taxonomy): Eukaryota > Metazoa > Arthropoda > Arachnida > Pseudoscorpiones > Chernetidae > Cordylochernes > Cordylochernes scorpioides. The sequence goes on along the minus strand of CP092865.1, from coordinate 165,705,490 downwards.
TTTTATTTTCTTTCTTCTTAACATCTAATGTCAGTAATTTCTTCCTTAAATTATTTTAATCAGCACACAATCAAAGCAAATTGTGTGATAAAAAATTGTTTTTATTATATTTTCCACGACTCCATGGCAATACGATAATACTAATGTATTCCAAAATCCAGCAAATGCTTAATAATTATCTATATCTCAAATCTCAATCAAATAATATCTGTCCCAGCAATATTCATTATAAAATGCTCATGTATAAAAACAAGCAATTAATAATTCTATCATCAAACCAATACTTCCTCCCTTTCAAAAATTTATTATAACATACTAGTTATAAATAGTATATGTTTATATAAAAAATGTTATTTCATTTTAAAATTATGATTCCTAGATCAAATTAACCTATAAAGTCCACCGCAAGATGTCGCGGTTTTCCCTATATAAACCTATTGTTGTTGTTACTTGTTGGCAGGCTCAAATCTTTCTGTAGATATGTAAATATGTAATCTTTTGTTTTCTTCTTTACGCCTCAAATCAGGCATTTCTTCCTTAATTATGTTTATCAGCACAATTAAAAGTATGCTCTTTTTTAGATCAGAATTTGCTTTAATTGTGCTAATGAAAGAATTCAAGAAGAAATACCTGATTTGAGGCGTAAAGAAGAAAACAAAAGATTACATATTTACATATCTACAGAAAGATTTGAGCCGGCCAACGGGAAACAACAACAATGGGTTTATATAGGAAAAGCGGCGACATCTTTCGGTGGACTTCACATAATAATTTGATTTGGGAATTATAATTTTAAAATATAATAACATTTTTATATTTTATATATACGAGTATATACTGAAAAGAGAAACCCGTATATAATTATTTTTCTTATACAAAGATAGATAAGTAAGCTCAATTTATCTGTGAAAAACTGAAAAAAAGAAATAGAGAGAAATGCATTCATATTTATTATTTATAAATATGGGCGTATGGTTTATTTTTAATCTTAAATTACTTTCATGTTTTTTTTTCTTTTTACCTACATAAAATCTCATGACCTATCTCTGTTCTTCATCGGTGCTACTCTTCAAGTGGAGCAACCATTTTGTTTTATTATTATTTCGTAAAAAATATGGCAAAAGATAATAATAAATCCATTACATATGCAATCATTGCGCACATATGGTACAAGAAACTACCCATGCATCATATTTATAATAGATTGGTAACCCACAACTCTCTTTAGAAAAGTAAAAATTATCTTAATTTAGATAACTCCTCATTGTCACTGTAAATGTCATTTCTTACATCCGTGATTATAATTATTTGGTAAAGCCAGAGCTTTTTTTCTCTCTCTCTCTAAATGTCAGGAACTCCTAAACCAAACTGCAATATCAATTATTCCATCTGTATTCACATGGCTTTGTAATACTAAAGCTTTCTTGAAAAAGGTTAAAACGACATTGTCTTGCTAATTATTCCTTCGATTATGATGTTGGCGTGATAATAGCACAGCTCTCTGTTTTAAATGTAAAACCTATTGTATTAATATTTATTGTAAATGTCAAGAAAACTTCAATGTAATGTCAATTTTTCTTCCACGATTATATAATGGCTTTATAATACCACAGACAATTGACAATTAAAACAAATGACAGCTCAGTCAATATTTACAAAATGAGGAAGAGATCACAAAAATAATTAGAGAAAATAAAAAGATAGCGAAAAGCGTGTTCGAACCACGGATATCAGGTTCTAAAGTCTAAAGCTTTCGCAGCTAGTATATTTTGCCTTATTATATAATAATTTAAAGAAGAATTAATCTTTACAAATTTATAATACAACAGCTTCTTTTAAAAAATTATAACTCATTATAAAGGAAAAAGGCATCTCCTTATCGTGCACCTAAAGTTGCTGATGGCTTGCGCCATCTATCGGAATAAATATCAACTATTCTCGTAAAAATCAACGAGAATAGTTGATATTTATTCCGATAGATGGCGCAAGCCATCAGCAACTTTCAGTTGCACGATAAGGAGATGCCTTTTTTTCTTAATTTATGCACCTTATCCCAGTACAATATTAAATTTGTACTATTTTTTCTCATTATAAAGGGCAAGAACTGCACAATAACACTGTAATGTCACGCAATTCTTTACTCGACGACTATAATGGCGTGATAATACAACACAGCCCTCTATTTAAAAATGTAAAACCTATTGTAAAGTTTTAAAGATCATTTGTTGGGGGGGTTGGAAGTTGGTTTGGAAAAGATATATCTACATTAAATATTATTTATTTAATTCTCGGCGTTTCAATGATTCGCTGTCATTAAGCGAGAAATAAATAATTAAATTGATATAGCTATACTCTCTCTTATTTTAAATATCACACACACAATGCCTTTATTAAGACCCCATTGGTCTTAAACAGATTCTCCACAGTGTAGACAATAATGATCAGGATGAGTGGGGTTTTATATGTTTATTTTAAATACCAAGAACTCTTCAATAAAACTTTAATGTCACACAATTATTTACTCCATGACTATAATGGCGTAATAATACCAAGCTCTCTTTTTACAAATGCAAAACTTATTGTAAAAGCCAAGAACACCTCAACGACACACTGTAATGTCAAACAATTCTCCCACCGTCAAAAAAAAAAAGAAGTCTCAGGTCCGTTAGATAAAACTGTCTCCCGTGGTGTGGAAGTGATTGAACTGCTTCATTTAATTCCGGATCATGCTAATTGATGGCAACTCCATATTCATGAGGAACTTGGTCAAAATAAATCTTTTTAAATCTCTGACCGAATGTTAATCTAATTAAACCTTGAAACTGGCTGATTATTCTGCAGATGTTCTTCTGGCAAATTCTTCTATTGGCCGTGTCGGCTGACTCGTGCTGTATATCTGATATATAGCAGTGTGGTGATAGGGGAATTATATTCAAACTAGCCGAATGACCCGGGCAACGCCCGTGTTTTACCCGATTGAATGTTTTTATTCAAATGCTATTTGTCACAATTATAAATTGGCGCCTTAAATAAATGCATATGTTAGTTAATAACTATAGCCTATGTGCTTTATCTGTCTATGTACTGTTGGCTTCCGTAGGCGTCTCTTACTGGGAAAAAGAAAGAGAGGATTCCATTTGGTTATTAACTAATACAGTAGAACTTGGATAATTCGAACTTCTTTAATTCGAAAACCTCTTTAATTCGAATATTCATCTTGGTCCCTAGAATTTGAAATAAATAAAATTTCCGTTTTTAATTCGAATTTTTGGATAATTCGAATTTTTTTTATGGTCCCTTGGGGTTCGAATTATCCAAGTTCGACTGTATATGCATTTATTTAAGGAGCGACCCGCTCCAACACAATAGTTACAAAAACGAAAAAGCGAGTGGGGATGGACCATGATGGGGGGGGGGGGGGGGCAAAGGTGGCGTGATCGTAGCCAACCAATAGGAGGGCGCCATTCAAAAAAAAAAAGCAAACGGTGACAGAGACGAAAACTGATTAAGAGATGAAGAATTGATAACGCTCGTAACTGTATATATAATAAGAACATTAGGCCTCCAGGGAAAGGTTTCTTTTGTTAATATTTGTATTTACAAATCTCTCAAACTTGCGGGCAATAAAGCCCTTCTACGAGAAAAAAAAATATTTTATATTAAAACGCCAATAAAATAAGACTTGAAATTAAATAAAATGCTTTGGGTGTATACAGTTATTTGAATGCAGAATCAACGTTGGCTTCTATTGTGTGTGCTTATCGAGTTTGCTATTCAGAGGCGATAGGCCGACGGCGCTTCTCATGCCGGTACCGCTTCTTATGCCGGTACCACTCCCCTCGCCGGAACCACTCCTTTCTCTGGGACCACTTCTCTCGCCGGGACCTATCCTCTCGTGGCATTGCTCGCCGGTACCGCTTTTCGCGCTAAAGCCGCTTCTTTCGCTGGGACCGCCTTATTCGCCTGAACCGCTTCATTCGCGGCTCTGTCTGAAGCAGATTCAGGGTCGGTCCTAGAGGTGCCACAATCATGCCTTCTGCTCTATGGACTTCCTCCATTTGAGCCGGCTAGACCTCCAGCCTTCGGGATTCCGCCCGGCCCTCGCCAACATCACCCCCCAAAGTTGTCTAGACCGTACTTGGCTCTCTCTGTAAATAACATTCCATTTCAGACAACAATTGCTGTATCTCTTTTCTTCCAAGACGCCCTCTTTCCTCGCTTTCTTTCTCCATAAGAAGCCTTTCTTCCTCTCTACGGCGCCTTCCCTCCTCTCTTTCTTTTTCTAAAAGAAATCATTCTTCATCTCTACGGCGCTTTTCTTCGTCACTCTCCTCCTGATATCCATGTAGCTTCTGAACGATTTCGGCCAGCGAGTCCTGCTCAGAGGCCATCCCTTGGCCTCTCACGTCAATGAGTCTTTGTCAGCAACCAAAAACCTTTTAAAAAAGAGCCTCTTGGTGACCTACACGAGGAAGAATCCCACTTCTGACTCAAGTGTCGCGGCGTGACCCCTCCGATTCTTCGCGGCGACGCCGATTTCTCCGTTGTGGATCACCTTCCCCGGGCTCCCGTTGCTTCACCTCTAAAGCCCTACCCTGCAGAGCACCCAAAGACCTCCGAGAACCACTACTCAGGTGAATCACCTTTCCTCTGGCAGTAACTCTCGGCCATACCACTGGTGAGGGGACACGAGAGACTTACAAGAAGAGTAGCGACTGTGGCGTTGGAGAGAGCAACAACAGCAACCGGCACCAAGACACCTAACACTTATCCTTTTTTATTGTTATTTCTACTGCACATTACATATAACTAGAATAACAATTAACTGGTATTTACATTATCTTACCTCCAATGGCCAATATAAACGTGTATTTACAAACATTTGCCCCAGGAAACTGTCCCCATATATGTGCCAGAGAGACTCTCCCGGCATCTGCATGGCAAACAAGATGTCTAATCGAATTATAGCCCGGGGCCCCTGGAGACAGAAATGGCCTTTCCTTATTGAGCTCTTTTTTATTCCTCAGCTTTAATAGCTTTATTGTTGCGGCGGAATAAATGGCACTATTTGTCCCTGAGGTCTTGTTCTACATTTACCTATCTCCTTCTGCTCTGTGCAGGATGGATTAATGGGAGATATATGGTTCTTATCTCAAACTTCACTTCTCACCCTATGTTACACATGTGATACATGTATATATTGGGGGGTGTTGGTTATCAGTAATATATTTGCCACAAATAGATATAGCTCGAATCCGAGTTGAGTCAAACCTTTCCTATAAAAAGCTTCCATGGTCCACCCGATTTTTGCATGAGTCAAACTAATGGCAGCATTTTTGTTTATTTTCTGACTAGGTCAAGGTTCGGACAGCTTTTTACATTTTAAATAAGACACTGACCTCTGTAGGTTGGGTCTCTCTAAGTGGGGAGTGGGTCTCGAAACTAGAAGTTTATAGACATACTAGGCGAATGACCCGGCTTCGCCCGAGAAATCCCTTGGGTGCAATTTCCTTCATACTAAAAGTATATCAATAATAAATATTAGAAGTGCCATAGAATATCAATACAGAAGTAATACATAAACTACAGGAAAAAAAGTGTGTGTTATGGCAAAAATTGTATTATATTAGAGTTTAGGTATTAAAAAAATTGTAAAAAAAAATGCATCGGCCGGGAATCGAACCCGGGGCGCAGGCGTGGCAGGCTAGCATTCTACCACTGAACCACCGATGCTTATGAAAAATGGCCATATTTAGGTATTCACTCCATTCCGGATTAGTCCGCGTAAAAAAAAGTTCTTCAAAAGAAAAAAAGAAATAGCCAAAAATACTAATCAAAATGCAGCCGAAAATTTTCCTCAGGTTTATAAAAAGCGACATGCAAAATTTGGTACCAATTGGTTCAGTAGTTTTTGAGTTTATCGCGAAACAGACAGACAGACATTGACTTTTATATAGAGAGAGATAGAGATAAGTATCAGATAGTAAAAAGGCATATATTGGATTGAATAAAATTATTTATTGCCAATATTTCGGTTGGCTAAATGCCAACTTTTATCGAGGCATTACATTTTTGTGTAAACAAACTCAGCGCCGCATAGTGTTATAATATCACAGTTGAAATAATTTAAAATACAAAGTAGGTGGGATGAATTTGTGCATGAAAAAATTATTATAAAAGTTGCAATCAGATAAGTTAAATATCTTAAAATATTAAAGGAAATAAAATAATGAGGTCTATCTTATATTTTAAAATATTTGTATTAAGAACTTAAAATATAATTCATCAATAAATCATTAAGAGATAAATGTAATATAAATATATATAAATTAAGAAAAAGGCATCTCCTTGATACCCGGTTCAACTAATCACTAAATTTCAATTCAGTATGATGACAAAATCAAAAATGGTATTTTGCCATTATACTGATTTAAAATTTATAATTAATTTTTATTCCGACATATGGCGCAAACCATCATCAACTTTTAGTCGCACGATCAAGATATGATTATATTTTTATTCATTTAACCTCTTTATTCCAATACAATATTTCCGTTGAACCTTCGTACTCTTTTTTTTAAGATATAAAATGTTTGTCACTATAAAATTATTCTGAATATTAACACAAAGCAATAACGCGCCATCTATACATACAAAATGAAAGGATTTAAAAGCACGAATGTTTCTTTTATACATAATACAAACTTCTACTGCCCTTTGAATGTAATTCTACTGTCCTATAAGCTTATGTTCATAGTTATCTTGAAAACCATTTCTAAGATTCCATCCTTCAGTGCTGGTATATAAGCAGAATCGTCCAATACAGTATTAGAGCTCTGAGAAGCGGTCTGGTGGATTAAATTGGCGAAACCGCTGGGAGGGTTCACCACTGATGAGCCAAGCCCTCCCAATATATTATTTCATCACAGTAAGGGCAGTAGAAGTTTGTATTATGTATAAAAGAAACATTCGTGCTTTTAAATCCTTTCATTTTATTCTGAATATATACAGTCTATGGCAGGCTTTGGAGACTACATATCATGTCACACACTATTTTCTATGTAATTGTTGAAATTATAGTGAACTGAGTAATTCAAGCTCCTTATATATATTTATCAAAAACTGTTTAAAAAACAGCATGTACTTACTACGTACATGAATAAATAGATTTAATTTTCTAATGTTTATTGTCGTGAGAATATCTTTTCACAAAGGCAACATTACATCTACGTCACAGAGCGAAAGTTGAAAATGAAATAAAAGTTTACATATTTACACAATAGCTAATAACGAATATAAATAATAGCGAAATATCTTGGGAAAAATCCAAGTACGCACTTTTTAATATTAGTATATGTTATATCGGTGGTTCAATCAAATTGAGAATAGATTGAAATATATATAGGTTTTAATATATCTCACAAGGATATACAAGCAGTCAATACAAGGGAAGACATAACAGGAAGTACAGAGGAGGGTACAGCGCCTCTAGTGGTGATGGCCGGAAGCTCCTCGAATGCCACGTCGTTCCGGGACGTAGGTGCGCTGGATTTGAAGTAGCACGCAGTTCAGCAGTATATTCAATGGATCGCCTCTTGACTCAAACAATAGCTAATGTTCCTTTTCCGCAGAATTCCCGCACAGTGTGAAAACCATGATGGAATTCCGAGTTTTACATATTATATGGTGAAATCCATGTTAGGAATATTCCAGTAACAGGTACTTGTTCTGTGGTGTGTTGTCTTCAAGGAAAGGATGTTTCAAATACAGGACCTGTACAGTAGAGAGAGATTTTGAAGCAAAGAATTCAAATACAAAATTGTCTTCAGGATTTAATCCAGTATTGATAGATAGTTACATTTGATGGCCAAACGTTGCTCAAATAACTTGGCATCCATATAATTGAATGCTAGCACTAGAGACCGCAGTTTTCTAAACCGCTAAAAGAAGTTAAACATCAGGGAGGTTCCAAGTTAGAAACTCGAGGGAGGGAGGGAGGGAGGAAGAGCCTCTATTTGCCTAAAACAACAAAATGATATATGGGAGGTGAATAAAATATTCAAATTCATCTATGGCGCTCCACTTTATATTCCCTAAGTTGGCTGACTCGCCCAATATTTATGAGCTGCCGGTGGATTATGATTTTCATCTCCCCGCGACTTCTCTATGTGCTGAGTCGACCTTTCTTCTGCCTACATTGCGGTGTAACGTTGGAATGTTGGCAGAGACAGGCAATTTAATTGAAGCAAACAATTCAACTCTATTAGAGATAGAGAGGGGGAACGGTAGTCTAAACCATTGGTTTACCACCGCTACGACCCGCTATTTCTGCATTGGGCACTTTTTTCTAATTTAATTTATTTTAAATGCTCCAATGGCCTCCGATTCTTGCGAAAGTCCAACCCCACCTGCGAGTGCAAGTAACCAAATGGGGCTCTGGCACATTTGTAAGTACAAAAGTCGAACTGGTTTTAACATGTGTCGAAATGTGATACACTTACAGTAAGAGAAGTCGCCTACCTCTACCCACCATGATTATCATGGCCTGTACCACGTGTACTAGGGATAAACAATATATATATATGTATATATAAGAGATAGAGAGGGGTCGCGATGGACGGGTAGTCTAAATGGTTGGTTTATGACCGCTATGACCCGGGAAATGAATCCCGTATTGGACATTTTTCTAAATTAAAAAATATATATCCAATGGCCCCCGATTCTTACAAAAGTCCAACCAACAGAGAGTGCAAAGAACTTAAACAGGGCTCTGGCATACTTGTAAATTCAAAAGTCGAACTGATTTTCACATGTGTAGACATGTGGTGCACTTACAGTAAAAGTAGTCGCCAACTTCTATCCACCATGATTATCATGGCCTGTACCACATGTACTAGAGATAATAAAGAAAAAGAGAGAGTATAGAGAGAAGTAGTGAAGTAAATTTGAAATTTATAAATCCTTGTATCTTATATGACACGGGGATATAAGTTACAGGAGCCAATCAGGACTCTCCGCCATATGCGGGGGTCCAGTATAAAATGGCCCAGAAAATGAGACAAAGTAGTTGTTTTCAGAGTGACGCCGTTATACGGTCGGTCGGATCTCTCACCCCTTCTTCTATCCGCGAGTAAGCTTAGGGCATCCGCGGCGCCCGTGGTCCGACTGCCTTCGTCCGTGGTCTATCTCTACCTCTTGGAGCTACCATCTAGACCTGCCTCTGTCCCTTGCTGTCCCCGTGCGGGAATCCCATCACGCACCCACGACCACGACTGCCCAGTACATTCCACGTCGGCTTGGTCGGGATTACTACATGCATATATATTTTTTTGAAAATAGAACATTCCATAAATAAATCTTTAATAAAAAAGGCATATATATACATAAACACTCATGGACAAAACTTAAGGAAATGGAAAGTCTTTTTTTTTTTTTTTAATAGAGACGGAGGCAATTTTGTTCACACTTGGTTATATCGTGTCTACAATAAAGTTCCTTAAGTATCAAATATATTTCAGAGTTATTGTCTGGATCCCGATATACATGCTGATAGGTACAACTTTCTTAAGTTTTCTCCATATGTGTATATAATGTGTGAAAAGATTATGAAAAGGTGAAAAATTGTTACAAAATATTTTAGATATGACATAGTGTTGTATCAATTGTATTTATATACAGGGTGTACAGGGGTATACAGGGTGGACGATAAGCCCCCGAACTCTTTTATTTTTTTACTAAAAATTACAAGTCAAACTAGAATAAAAACTATAACTATTTTATTTTAGGTAATATATTAAAGTTTTTTCAAATATATTTAAATTTATAGTTATTAAAAATCTCCTTCATTTTGCTTCCAAACACAATCTAAATATTTTAGAGATACTTTGACAAACACGAACACATAAATCCGCATCAAGAATATTAAATTCTTCTTCTAGCGCAATTTTCATTTGCTCTAAAGTCTTGGGTTTTCGATGATAAACTTTATCTTTTAAATATATATAAACCCACAAAAAACAGTTGGAGTAAGATCAGGTGACCGCGCAGGTCAATCAATCGGTCCACGGCGCCCCATCCATTTGTGAAGGAACTTTTAATTGAGAAATGTTCTAACAATATTTAAGTAATGTGCAGGTGCACCATCCTGCATGATGTAAAAGTTTTTTTTACAACCAATTTTGGCTGTATAAATTCTTCCAATATTTTCAAATAATTCTCACCATTTACCTTTTCATCGAAAATGTAAAGTCCGATTATTCTTTGCAAACAAATTCCATCCCAAACAGTTAAGTCAGGGGAATATAAATATTGGCTGAGGGTGCTGAGTATGGATACAAATAGACTGCCTCGAATTTGTTTAACTAGAATGAGGCAATTATCCTGTGCTACAGGTGCGCCCATCGGTTTTATAAAACAATTAAGCAATTTACTTAATAATAACGGATCCACGTGGCTTACTTATTGTAATGATCCTGACTCACTAAGGAATGCTATCCCTGGAATATTAAGAACTGCGATAGAGCAAACAATACAAAACGACCTAACAAGAATAACCCAATCAAAGTTATATTCCCACTATAGAGACATATATACAACCTTTACCACCGAAGAATACTTCTTAACTGAACTCCCTTTTCCTATCATCAGATTAATTGCACAATTTAGAACCCTTTCAATTTTTTTCAGAGAACACCATCTGATTTTATTGAGGCGTGAAGACCTGAAATGCACTTTCTGTGGATCAGGAATAACAACGGAGATGTTGCATTACTTATTTGACTGTGCTGCTCTGTCTGAGGAAAGACGAAAATTAAATGATAAAACGGGGCAACTTTGTCCTTCATTTCCGGCACTGATTAATGAAATATCAAGGAATAGGTATATAGCGATGGCGATATTTGGATTCCACAAGACTATATCCCAGAAAAAGGCCTCACAGTGTTCTCCCTATCCCTTGTGAACTGGCGAATCCTGTATAGGGCGAGTGGCCCCAATAAAGGCTTTTTGTTGTTGTTGTTGTAAGTCAGGGGAATAAACTTCCTTTTCAAATTCTACCTTTGGATTTTCTGAATGCCAATAAACACAATCATGTCGATTGACATGGCCAATCAATTTAAAAATAGCCTCTTCAGTCCACATTATTCGATTAGGCAAATTTTCATCATTTTGGATTATTTCAAGCATTTTTTCACAAAATTATATCCTTCTATCCCAATCATCTTCATGAAGTGCATGAATTAATTTATGAATATAGGGCTTATAACCAAGACTTTTTAGCATTATTATGATGGAGGTTCTAGGTATTTTTCAGCTCTTGAATCAACCTCCTTGCTATGAATTTTGAGGACTAGCTTCTAAAGATGCTTTAACTAGGTTTATATTAGTTTCACAGGTAGCAGAATTTGGTCTTCCTGATCTAGTAATATCTGCCACACTACCGGTAGTTTCAAAATTTTTAAATTATTCTTGTTACGGTTGATTTAGAAGGTGCAGAAGACTCAGAATGCTTTGACCATTGACTTCGTAGAATTGTGAAACTACCATGTTGATAATAGATTTTGATCATTTTAATTCTTTCTTTAATATCGAGGGAAGACATTTTCTGAATTAAACTTGGATGGAACCTGAACACACACATATGTTAATTAGACAAATATTATAAATAATTCATTAGTTAAACATTTTTATAATGGTATCGGGAATTATGGGCCACCCTGTATATCGAGTTGTTATCGATTTTTTAAAATTTTAAACGCATTCATTAAAAAGGTTTTACCTGAATGTTGTTTAAGTATAAATATAATGGCGGTTTTACATATAATCAAATCATAGGTCTATAAATAATCAAATAAGAAAAATGTGACGATATTTTAGTTAATTTCTGCTAGAAAACTTATCCAGCCACTCTCTGATTTTGAAAAAATCAAACTATACTTAATCCCTATATATATAAAAGTCAGTGTATGTATGCATGTGTATGTGTTTGTTCCTATGTCGGCTATACACGTCCACAATACGTTGCTAATATGACTGAAATTTTAACAGTATATATATTAGAATCTGGAAAAACTTATAGTGAAAATTTCAGGTCTCTATACCGAATATTCTTCGAGTTACAGTGGTACACCTCGACATACGAGCGCCCCAACATACGAGTTTTTCGAGATACGAGCCGACAAGCAAGTGATTTTTTGCTTTTAGTTACGAGTGAAATTCGATATACGAGTTCGGTTCGGTAGTAACACGCAGTCGCGCCATCACGATCAGTTAGCAGCGTGCTTCCGCTGTGATAAGTTGTGTTTTGTGTTCGCGTTTTGTGTTGCGTTTACATTTACAGTTTTAGTTCATTTATTTTTATAACCATGGATCGGAAGAAAGTTTGTAAAAAGTCAAGCGCTAAGAAAAAGATGATGAGTATTGAATTAAAACGTGAAATTATAGAAAAACATGAGCAAGGTGTTCGAGTTGTTGATTTGTCGAGGCAGAATGGCCGTAGTACGTCCATGATATGTTCTGTGCTTAAACGGAAGGAGTCTATAAAGAGTGTAACGCCGGCTAAGGGCCTTACGATGGTTACATTGGTTTTGAGGAGTCAGAGGAGGAGGTTATTTCTACAAGTGAGATAAAGGAGATCTTAGGAATGTGGGAGAGAGTTTCACAGTTCGTGGAAAAAAAAACACCCAGAAAAAGTTGCAACAGGTCGTGCATCTGACCTTTTGACGTGACAACGTCTTAAATTAGGTTGCGGCTGGGAGTCACTTATGAAAAAGTGTAACGCCCGGTAACGTTACGATGAGTCATCGAACGAGAGTGCTGCGCGCGCAGCTGCGCGCGCAGCGCTAGAGAATTAGGCGCATTGAATCGGCGCATGCTTGTCTCTGTCTTTGTCTTTCTCGAACGTTCTTGGCGTTGGAAAAACAAGAAAGCGTCATAATACAAGTTCACACGTGTGGTTAAAGTATCGTCAGCTGTGTCTGTAGTGAAAATGTGGAGTGCTTAGATTCGTCATTTACAACAACTACAACAATAAAGGTAAATAATTGTACACTGATATTTCATTATCGTAAACTATGATTGATTGATTAATTGTTAGATTGACACAAAAGTTGAGAAACTGAGTTTATAGGTTATGTCATACTATTGATAAATGTTGATAGTGTTAAGTAAATTATTAGTTTAAAATTAATTAATTAATTAATTATTATTTTACAAATTTTAAATAGTTTCAAATTTATTTAGCAAAAATTTGAACCTTCGATCTGAATAAATGTTTTGATTTTCGAATTGATTCTTTAAAATTACAAATATTAAGAAAAAGTGGCAGATATAAGAAAACTTTATTTAAACTGTGTTGAGCAAGAATTTTAACATCTAATTTAAGTAAATGTTTCAATTTTCAACTTCATCATTTACAATTACAAATTTTATTTAATTTCAAATTTATTTAGCAAAAATTTGAACCTTCGATCTGAATAAGTGTTTTGATTTTCAAATACCAACGCGGCTGGTGGAGTGGCGATCTATCGTAAATTATCATCGACATCTACGGCGGAAGTGTTCCAAGTTGCGATTACAGACGTAACTCGTGTCATTAAAACCAAGGGTGACATGTGCATGACTGAAGTTACTTGCTTCGCCGCTAATACTAGCTTCAAGTTTATACTCGGTGCTGTATATATTCATCCAGGAGCTAGTATGCAGAATATTGGAATGTTACTATGGCAAGGACTCGGTCCGTACATTCACAACAGCCAGTACGTGCCACCGTTCGTGCAAGTTGATTCTAGTATACCGATTCTTCTGTGTGGTGATTTTAACAAAAACGTAAAGCCTGACAACTCGTTTCTTAAATTCATGAAAAATACGTATAATCTTGATTGCGTATCAAACGTTTCTAAGTCAACTACGTTAAAAGGAACAACTATCGACTTGACTTTCGCAAGACACATTACAGCAGAAACACTTCCTTTCATTACATATTTCTCCTATCATCGTCCTATCCTCAACAAAATCACTCAAATAGGAATTAGTTAAGTTTTAGTTTACATGTACAATGTTTTAGTAAACAAAATATATTTCTATAGTTAAAATTTGTGCAATTCTTATTTTCATTCAATTCCTTGTTCCTATTGTGCAATTTAATTATATTCATATCAATAAATATTCTACCGTTGTCACGTAAAATCTTCGCCCGTAAAACCGACTTTACAGGCAACCATTGTTTTTATATAAATATCTATTTTAATTAAAATATTCAATGACACTTGCCTAACTCATTTCCGGAACATTCTGAGAGGGAGGAAGAAACAAACCTCCTTGGACATGTTTTTTTTAAAACGGCCTACAGGTGAAAGCGAGAAAAATATAGCGAAAAAGGCAAAGACCAGTGAGGATATCTAATTTATTTCTTTACATTCTCTTTTTTGTTTTTGTGCAATAAATATTTGATATTTATAAATACGTTTTTATTATTTAAAACCACGTAACAAAAATAACTGGGGTGACATTTTGGAGGTTGGAACGGATTAATGGTAGTTCAATTGTTTTGTATGGGGAAATTTGCTTCGAGATACGAGTAATTCAAGATACGAGCAAGGTTGCGGAACGAATTAAACTCGAATGTCGAGGTACCACTGTATTTGCAAATTGCGTTTCAAAATTGCCTTTTCGCTCGCAAGCAGCGCCTCTAGCGGTGAAGATGGGAGGTAATATCAGCTGACCTAATGTACATGTAAAACGTGTTTTAACAGGACATAGAGAAATATCTGGAAAAAATATTTATCGGATTTTTAGTTGTTTTATATCTTTATGTTATGTTTTATATCTTAATGATGATGATAATATGCTGTATCAGGTTTGATTATAATCAAATATATTATAATTATCGGATACAAAATTATATCGGGAAAAATTCCAAAAAGCAGAGACCAGGGGTGATGTCAGTTCATTTTTAGTTTGCAGGAACAAAATTCTAACAGAAAAACATTAATTCGAGCAGAAGACACAAAGCCAGATCATCTCTCTATAAAAATATCGCTTCTCAGACACAAAGTTTGGAGCGGGACGTTTCACAAGAGTGACATCCACGGCGCCAATCTATAATTGTAACGAATAGTATTTGAATAAATACATTTAATTGGGTAAAACCCGGGCGTTGCCCGGGTAATTCGGCTAGTTCTTTATAAATGTATCCATCTTAAAATATTTTATATACAGTTTCTAAATGAAAATAGGTTATATTAATATAAGTAATATTTTGGCATTCCCTTATGATGATAAAAACAAGTGATATTTTAAATCTTTTTTGAATAAAATATCTTAAAAGTTAATGTAATATATTTTGTAAAAGCGAAAAATAATTTGTATTCATATTGAATTTTGTTGAATATAATATTTATATTTCGACTCTTTATTTTTAACTATATTTCAAGAATAATAAAAAGGATAAAGTGAGCTATATCAACTTTGATATTTTGATATTTATGGAATATAACGCTATCCTAATAAATAATACAAAACAATTCAAAAGAAAAAAATAAAACTTGTCATCTAACAAAATTGATATCGTCGTTTGGAAGGCTTTGGGGAAAGAATTAAAGCATCATAAATAAAATTCGCCCAAATCTAAAATTCTATCTAAACAATGTGAAAAATGTTGGGCAAGGTTGGTTTTTAAAAAATGCAATCAAAAGAACACGTAGAGACTTGTAAAATATAGTCACGTTTTATACGTCGTATTTTGTAGTGGAACAGACGAGGGCAGGATGAAAGATTCTTCTAGAAAGAGAAGGGAACATAATCTATGATAAATAAAAAAAAGAATTGTAATAAATAACAGCGCGCCAAGCAAACATAAATTTCAAACCAACGCGCTAAGCCTAATAATCTCATAAAAGCAGACCAAACGATTCTTAAAATGGCGGGAGATTGGTCTAGCTCATATTTCATAACAAATTTTCGCTTTTTTTTCTCTCTCTCTGATTTTTTTCCCTGAGGTTACAACATAATTTTTACGTAAATGAATTTTGTGCTTCTGAATCTTCCCTCCTCGATGAATTGCTAGGGTTAATTACTAAGGCTTCCTTTTTTTTTCTTGTTTTAAAAACTGAGTAATTAATGTTTTCTGCACATTATTTATTTGCGGTTGAAACTTCATTAAGATTATCTCTATAACTTTTTTTTTAAATCAATAAACATATATTTCTCTTAGAAAATATTAACTGGAATTTTTAAATTTTTTTAATAACACCTTTTAAAAATATTTTTTGAAGTGGCATTTATCTATATATATCAAAGTCAACGTATGTTTCTGATATGTTTTTGATAGAGGACATTGCGACTGCTGTGATAGAGATGCATGGAGACATCTGAGGATCTTCATTGGACACAACAAAAACGTATGTTTCTGATATGTTTTTCATAAAGGACATTGCGACTGCTGTGATAGAGATGTATTTAGACATCTGAGCTCTTCATTGGACACGACAACAACAACGTATGTTTATTTAGTTGTACATTATAGGTTTCCTTAATATTTAACTAATTTGTGGATGAAATTTGAACAGAATATAGAGTTAAATCTGGAACTCACACATACAGAAGTATTTGTTACATTTTAACTAAGAAAAATTTGCCCTACTTTGGTGTTAGAAAATGTTGTGTTTTAGTTTAAAAGCACACAAAAATATAATAAACTTGAATTTGTTTATTCAAGTATCAAAAACAAAGCTTTACATATAGAACAAATAATAATTAAGAAGAAGAAAGAAACATTTTAGGAAAAAGGCAAAAACAAAAAACAAAAAGTACTGGTCAAAAAGAAACATTTAAAATCACAGATTAATATCTTCAACAGAAAATGATGATGATGATGATTAGATGAAACTGCGGCGAATCATGTTTGATGGACAGAATAAGATTGAAATATCTAATTATTTTTAACGCTACTTTTCTTTTTAAATAAAGTCGACTCTCGATAATTTGAAACTCAAGGGACCAGAGAATATTTTCAATTTATTTTATTTATTTATTTATTTCAATTCAAAACGCTATGTCCCCCTAGGGACACTTGCGCTAAATGTACATACAAATATAACAAAGAAAATATTCAACATGGAAAGATACTTAGAATGGAAAGCGACTAAGAAAGATTCATAAATATTATTTACATAAAAAAGAGATATTCTTTGAATTTTATTTATAGTTACATCATTAAATTTAAAAATATATACATATATACACACATATACACGCATACACCTATATATTGTTTACAACCACAAGATATGTCCGATATTTCCTTGAGATCGTTACATCAAAGACCATTTTTCTTAATGAAATCCAAAATATATTTACAAAGGAAATTAAATTTTATATATGTGTCCTTACTTGAAATTAAATCACTAGGGCCTAAAGCTATTAAACCGTTGTTGACTCTGTAATCTTGAAAGACAGGGCACTCTAGCAAGAGATGTATTGAAGTTTGTTCCCCCAATCCACAGAAACATGTCGAATCTTGCACAGCCTGAATTTTCTTAAGAAAAAACCTGAAATTTCCATGATCTGTGATAAATTGTGAATTATAATAGTTTGGTCGAAAATATTTCGGAATATCATAAGGAAAGAAACTTTGAAATGTTTGATTAGTATTCTTTTTCAGTAAATTAATCCTTGATATAATGAAATATTTGGGTATACCTGGAATATACAAATCATAAAATTGTTCATCTTCTGTTGATAAATTCTTCAACTCATATATAACCTATAATTCTAGATTCCATATAATCAGTGATCAAAGGAATATTGGCTAAGGTGTGAACACAGTTATAACTGGTTGTTTTATATGTTTGGGTACACCATAGCAGAATTTGATATTGCATTGAGTTCAGTTTGTACATTTATTTTTTGCTAATAAATTCAAACCATATTTCTGTTCCGTAATTTAACGTTGGTCTTATTATAGATTTATAAAGTGTAAGCCTTTTTTGGGTGCTAAGACCCCAAGATTTTCTACATATTGAAAAAAGACGATTTTTTAATCTTTGGGGTTTGTTTAGTATAATTTATCAAGAATTCAATTGAATCAATAAACTATAAAGCAAAAGCTGGAAAAAAACAATAATAGAGGAAAATGAAAACAATTTAAAGGACATCGTCGAAGTCTAAGCCATGGCAGTTTATGTATCAATAAGAAGACTAGTACACAAGTACTGGGTGATGTCAAAAATTTCGACTTGGATTTCTGTATCAGTCACTTGTCTCACCCTTGAGGCTGAATGATGTGACGTAAGATGATATGTATTGTTCCTCTAGCGCATTTGAAAGAAGCACTGAAACATATAAATGTTCCAATTTATGGCTTGTGTTAGGTGGATAGCAGGTTAGACCGCCGAATTCTGGCGTGTAGGTTAGGTACCAAGTTAAGACGTGTAGGTTAGGTGCCAAGTTGAGACGTGTAAGTTAGGTTCCAAGTTCACACGTGTAGGCCAGGTGCCAAGTTCAGACGTGTAGGCCAGGTGCCAAGTTCAGACGTGTAGGTTAGGTGCCAAGTTCAGACGTGTAGGTTAGGTGCCAAGTTCAGACGTGTAGGCCAGGTGCCAAGTTCAGACGTGTAGGCCAGGTGCCAAGTTCAGACGTGTAGGTTAGGTGCCAAGTTCAGACGTGTAGGCCAGGTGCCAAGTTCACACGTGTAGGCCAGGTGCCAAGTTCATACGTGTAGGTTAGGTGCCAAGTTCAGACGTGTAGGCCAGGTGCCAAGTTCAGACGTGTAGGCCAGGTGCCAAGTTCAGACGTGTAGGCCAGGTGCCAAGTTCAGACGTGTAGGCCAGGTGCCAAGTTCAGACGTGTAGGCCAGGTGCCAAGTTCAGACGTGTAGGCCAGGTGCCAAGTTCAGACGTGTAGGTTAGGTGCCAAGTACAGACGTGTAGGCCAGGTGCCAAGTTCAGACGTGTAGGCCAGGTGCCAAGTTCAGACGTGTAGGTTAGTTGCCAAGTTCAGACGTGTAGGCCAGGTGCCAAGTTCAGACGTGTAGGCCAGGTGCCAAGTTCAGACGTGTAGGCCAGGTGCCAAGTTCAGACGTGTAGGCCAGGTGCCAAGTTCAGACGTGTAGGCCAGGTGCCAAGTTCAGACGTGTAGGTTAGGTGCCAAGTACAGACGTGTAGGCCAGGTGCCAAGTTCAGACGTGTAGGCCAGGTGCCAAGTTCAGACGTGTAGGAAATGTACCTAGGCGCGGAGGGTTGAGTTTACAAGATGAAGAATCCATTTAGACCGTTTGATAAAGTTGCTATCCAGCCATTGAAGCTGCCGCCATTGTTGCCGCTAACAGCTCATTGTTGTCCCCGACAATGAATTGTAGCTATCCCTCAGGCCAAGGAAATATTTGCAGCTTCTGTTGATTCTAAAGGTCAAAGGTTAATCGCTTCCCGAAACTATTCAGACATACTTTCCTAACACAACAAAAGGGTTAAATATTTTAATGTATATACACTTTTATTTCCCAAATTAAGATGGTAAATATTGATTTTTAAGACCTTTTTACACATATGCGCCTTGAGACATACATGTACACTTGATTTTATAAAGATCTATTAATTTATATATGAGAATTTTAGTGATAGAAATTTTGCCGGGAGGATATTGATCTAAATGACAAAGGTCGCCTCTCCCGTCAAATAGACATAGATAGATCTAGTTTTGTCTTTTTAGAAGGATTTTATAGTTACTCTGAGAAGCAAAGATGGAATAAGCGATCATGGTTCTTTTGTTTTAAATCTCCTATTATTTAACTCAATTTTTAAAAGTTTAAAATCCCAAAGGTAATAATAAACCTGCCATATGCATCCCCCCGTATCACCGAATATGATCTGAAACAATTATTTTTCTATCACAAATAGCAAACAGGTAAATACGTGTTTTTCGTGCCATTTTCCCTGAGGTAAAAACGATAAAATCCAACACAGGTTTGACTATTTATAGCTTCTAATGTTCAAAAGGATAAAAAATCAAGCCTCAAAGATGGAAACACGACAAGCTATGGCCACCATTATGTGGTAAACCATTTGATAGCAATTATGGCTGTCGGTACTGATTGAGGGTGGAAAGAAACCCTGGCTAGGATGTGGTTCTGTAAACAAGATGTGATCTGGCGTTGTACTTTAGGACGGCTGACCAGTCTCATGTGGACAGAGATTTGATGGAGATTGAATAGGCTCTAATGGCAGGAGTGTAAGCTTGGTTTGTTCGAGAAGAACAAAATTAATGGTGCATGGGGTGTTATGTAGGAGCTACCCCTGTTACTGCAGCCAATGTGGTTGATGGTTCTAACGGTGAGAAAGTGTGAAAAAGGGAATTATTGATGTGTTGTGTGTCCCTGGGTCGAAATGGGACTCCAGCATGATTCAACAAGTGGACATAGGACAAGAGGACTGATCAAATGACAACGGTCGTCAAGTGGGTGACAGCGTAGGATGACAAGCGAGTCCGGTGACAGTAGTGTGTCAGATTACAGTGTTATCTTGTCGGCGAATGTTTCCCGAAGTTTGCTCAGCCTGGGCGTGGTTTGTACTCAGCGGATGGGGCCGCGACGTGGCTCCTTGTACAATGGACAATTTAAACAATTTCATTGATTCTTCTAATCGATTGTTACAGAAAGAAAAATTAAGATAAAATAAAGATAATAAAGGAGTAAATAAAGAGTAGTTAAAATTTGTAGTGAATGGACGTGGCTCCATGGACAATACATGTCCTTAAAGCTTATGTCCATAGTCCATCTAAAATACCTATTCCAAGAGTCCAGCATCTGTATCACTACCATGGTATAAAAGGAAGTTCCAAAAATGCAAAATAACAGCGGTATGGTAGATTAAACTGGCGAAACCGCTGGGAGGGTTCACTGCTGATGAGCCAGGCCCTTCCTTTAATTTTTCCATCGCACTAAGGGCAGTAGAAATTGCTTAATTTTCAAAAGAATCATACGCGTTTATATTAGTTTCGAATATTCAAAATACAGCTTTCGGTGACTAGAGTTTCTCCCGAGTGAGTGTATATGTCTGGAGCTATAGAAAGTGGCGCCAAGAGTCAACCAAGGTTGGATGCGGTGGCTATCAGTGAAGAGGATCCGTCTGACGGCAGAGGTTGCCATCTTTATTGTGATCATTACATTTAGAACCTCTTTCAATCCTTCTTCTTCTTTCTTCTTTTCTCCACTCGATTATATTAGGATATCAAATCTGTAGAACTTGAGACTTTTGGTGTCTGCTGGGGATGAGTAGAGCTCATCAATGGATGAGCCAATATAATCAATAATGTAGTTTGGGGTTGCAGGTTGGAAATTTCTACGTAGTTCCTCTGTTAAATTATTTGACAAACATAGCAGTTTTAATCTTCTCAGTTATGCGGGAAGAATGTTGTTTATTTGTTAAGTAAACTAATCTCCTACGCCTTCTCATTGGACGAATGTGGCCATGTTTGTACATAAAAGAGGGTTGAAACGGAATGCGAGGAGTTGTGGAGTGGTGTTCGAATGGAGACGCTTAAAGCGTTTTCTGTGTGCTTGTCTGGTGATCTCCTTGCATATCTGCGTAACCCCGGTCCGCTCTTTATCAACGCTGCAAATAAAAGATAAGTACTGTTTTTATTTAACAAATCGTGTTTTTTTATTTACCCTCTTTTTGTTGTTGGCGTTGTAACTCTTGAGTGTACCTTTTTCTGTGTTTAAGTTACTCTTACTGTAGGCCCTAGTTTATTGCTTTTTGTGTGATAACCCGTACTAGTAACTTTTGTCACCTCTTTCAATATAAACCGCGAAATCCATCTACATCCCTGTACGAAGATGCATGCGATTCTTTGGTCCATCTACAGTTTAGAGAACACAACTGGATGAAGAGACGACGCAGCTGTTTACAAGATACGCAGCAGATTTTGCAAGATATTTGTAGACAAAATTTTTGTCGAAACGTCGAGATAATAAAAAGATTTACTGGCCGACGAAGTATCTTTAATTTTAAGAGCTATGAATGCCGGCCAGGCAGCCTCTATCTTTACGACAATTTGAACACAATTCTATTGATTCTTCTAATCAATTGTTACAGAAAGAAATTTTAAGATCAAATAAAGGATAATATATATTAAAGGAGTATATAAAGGGTAGATAAAATGTAGGCAAATATATATATAGTTGTATGTGTACAAATTTCTTCAGCAAGGAAGGCTTCCCCATCTTGAGAGAGTCCTCCTCCAGACAAGATCTTCTTGAACACTCCTCAGTTCCACGCCGAGGACGTACAAATAGATTCGCGTTTTGTCTACTTGTAGATATTTATATGGCTTAATCAAATGATAATATATGGTAGGTAGAAAGCCCGATTCTATACTAGAGTAACCTGGCCTTCGTCCTAAGTCCCCAGACTACCTTAGTTCAGGATCCTTTCTTACACAAGACTCTACAGTAGAGCATAGCTAGTACGTAGACCTTTTTATTTAATCAGAATTCCTTTGTTTTATATCTCAATAGAAATATATAGTTACATATTGACACACAAAATTATAATCTAACAATACACACGTGAATTCTCAAATAAAAACATGCCAAGAAGTTAAAACAATACAAAACACACACAGACAATACAATAATATAATACCATAAAATAGAATAGTTAAGCGTATATATATATATATAGAGGAGTAAAAGAATGCAATAATTAAAAGCTAGGCAAACATTTGAATATTCCACATGAGATAAGAGATGTTGGCCTTCCAATTAGAAAAATGCAATTGTGGAAGATCCCATCTCGACACACTTCCAAAGAGTTTCTAACTTCGAAGAAAAAAGAAGAGAAAGAAAGAAAGTCTGGAATCTAATTTGAAGAACAATGGCTTTTGAGAGAGAATTTGGCTTTAATTAAAACTGCTGCGGTTGTGTGCTAGCACAAAAACACAACACCTCCGATGTATGGTATCTAGTTTATCTTGAGGTTTACACACACCAGTTGGAATTTTGTAGTAAGCATTGCATTACATTACATTGAAGAAACTGATGAGCCCTTCTAATATGTTCTTATTACCAGTAGGATATTGCTTTTTTTTTTAAAGAAGCGATCTCGTCAGTTTATATCTTTCTAAATATAGATGGTTCTATGTAATTATTTGTTATTAAAACGTCTTATTGTGTTTGTGAAATATTAATTTATTGTGTTTCTTTCTGAATTTCCTATAGGTTCTTGAACCATCTGGATGTATTGTAATTTCTTCATAGTTGTACGTTCTGAGTCTCATAACGTACAACTATGAAGAGATTACAATACATCCAGATGGTTCAAGAACATATAGGACATGTAACAACTGTCCTGGTGTGGAACTAACACATACCCACATATTCGCATGCACAGCAATGGCCGCAGCCTTGCAGATAATTGACATGGACCCAGAGCAGCAGCTTTACACACCCAAGATAGTGTACATTGCGACTGCTGTGATAGAGATGCATGGGGGCATCTGAGGTTCTTCATTGGACACGACAACAACAACAACAATATTTGAATATATCCCTGCTGTCCTCCAAGCTCATATTTTCTTTAAATATCATTATGAAATTCACACACAGACATACATAGACATGATTAAGACCCCAGTCTTATACAGATTTACCACAGGAAGAAAGCACAAATAGAGCCCCATTTATTGGAATCGGCCCAATATATCTAGAAGTATTAAATGTGTTACCCATGATGTAATCGCCTCTTCCCCCTTTTTGCTCCATGAGGTAATACGTTTAGTAAAACACACTCATGCCGTTGAACAAGACCACCACTCATGCTGTTGAACAAGACCACCACTCATGCTGTTGGACAAGACCACCACTCATGCTGTTAAAAAATGCAGCCTCATGAATCATTCATAAGGCATAAGCTAAATTTATTCATGGCCAATAGAGGTAAAAGAAATGACCAGATTTATAAAGCCATTACGTAAATTGAAACGCCGTGAAATGAGTATTTGTTTAAACCGCCTTTTATAAGTCGTTGGGTTAAATTGAATAGTTCTTTAATGTGTTCCTGAGGAAGATATTTGGTGAGAGTTCCTGTCATGTTCCATAAGGCAGGTAGTGACTACTGAACTAACGTTATGAGAGAGTCGCCGACTGTGAAATTCCCGACATGTCAAATGTCACATGGCAGGACAAGGTAGAAGTGGTCTTGCAGAGGACAAGTCGTGAAACTTTTCCGCAACATGGCATTGTCCTGTTGAAACTCAGATCCAGGAATGCGATGAAGGAAGGAAGCGACTTCGGACTCTATACTTTCTTTCTCTTATGTAGCGATTCTTGTTGAGAATCCCTGAACTTCGACTTATTTGTAAAATTCCATGATAACCAATGGCACACACCAGACCATAATCTTTCTTGCTAGATCCGAAACCCTTCAGGCTTTAGCATCATGTGAACATCCAAAAAAGAACAAATCCCTCATTCGTTCTAAATATAAATTAGAACACCAAGCATAGAAGTCATCAGAGATC
>CP092865.1:165601355-165680877 GCA_030710605.1 Cordylochernes scorpioides | reverse complement strand
GAGGGCTGCGTATCTTTTATTAGAACGAATATAATACGAGCTTTCGGGCACATACGCCCTTCTACAGGAATTAATGAAACAATAATCCAACTAGTTTGAAATAGGATTTATATACACGTAATACACGTATTTGAAAAATATTAAAATGTTTAAATTTACATGCAGGTGTAATGATTTGGAAAAAAACTAATTCTAATTAATATGAGATAATATGATACATTTTGGTTAAGGCAATCTTATTTTGTATTTTATATTTTAAATTTTACAAATTTTATAATTTGCAAGGAATTCCATCAGACATGTGATATCTTATACTGTGAATGACTTTGTTTTATCTTATTTTATTTAGGTCTATTGAATCATATGCTTCTGGTAAATCAATTCTGCTATTTATACTGCTATATTGTTTGGACACTATTGCTTCAATTATTAATCTTTGATATTTGTTATTGATATTGTTGTAATGTACTATAGGTTCATTTAAGTTAAATGTGTGTCCTGTTGAATTGGAGTGCTGTACTATTAATGATAATGGGTCATTTCTGTTTATGTTTCTTCTGTGTTCAGTGATTCTATTATGTAATTTTCTTCCCGTCTCCCCCACATATCTGGCTTTACAGTTATTACATTCTATAGAATAAATTACCTCTTTTCTACATGATATATATTCAGTTTGCCTGTTTTTCGTAATCGGTTTCTTAGGATATCTGATAAGTTGGGAGAGTTGCTATAAAAGGTTTTTATTCCATATTTATCTAGTGTTCTGGAAATGTGGATGGACTTCGGGGAATATGGTATGTAGCAATTTTGCCTGTATATTTTAGTTTTTTGTGCTGACATGTTATATGTGACCTGTGCCTGATAGAAATGTTTTAAAATAAATGTTTTGGGTAACCAGCTGATGTTAAATTTTGGTAACGGTTTGTGTTTCATGCGTTTTGTATTGATTTAATGAACAATGAGTATAAATTATTTTAGTTAACGTTTTCACTGTGTTAATTTTATGACTAATGGGGCAAAATGAAGAAAATTTTATATATTGGGGGTGAATGAAGGTTTGTAGTAACTGTAGTTTGCAATCTATTGTCTATTTTCATTTTTTAATATCTAAAAATGGCAATGTGCAATTATCTTCTTTTTCTATTGTGAAATGTAAGCTATTGTTATAATTGTTGAGTGAGGCTAAGATGTTAGGAATCTGTTTTTCTGTACAAATGCAAAATATATCATCTATATATCGTCTGTATAATATGATGTCTGCCGGGTATGATGAAGTGATCCAATTGTCTATTTCTCTCATAACTATTTCGGCTAATGGAGTTGATAATGGGCTTCCCATAGGGGAACCCTTGATTTGTTTATACTGTTTCTGGTCAAAAGCGAATATGTTAACCTTAAGACATAATGTAATTAAACCTATTATTTCATCTATTGTGTTAGAGTCTATCATATTGTTATCTAAAAAGGTTTTTGTAGTTTCAAGTATTAAGTGATGGGGGAGACTGGGATATAAGGCCTCTACATCGAATGATATTAAAATATGATCTCTCTGATAATTGTAATTGGCTATTTCAGTGATGAATGTTGGAATATTTGCTATTGACATTGGAAATACGTTATTCTTAATTAATGACTGTAAAAATATTGTAACATACCTGGCTACTTTTTTGACCAGAAACAGTATAAACAAATCAAGGGTTCCCCTATGGGAAGCCCATTATCAACTCCATTAGCCGAAATAGTTATGAGAGAAATAGACAATTGGATCACTTCATCATACCCGGCAGACATCATTTTACAGACGATATAGATGATAATTTTGCATTTGTGCAGAAAAAACAGATTCCTAACATCTTAGCCTCACTCAACAATTATAACAATAGCTTACATTTCACAATAGAAAAAGAAGATAATTGCACATTGCCATTTTTAGATATTAAAATAATGAAAATAGACAATAGATTGCAAACTACAGTTTACTACAAACCTTCATTCACCCCCAATTATATAAAATTTTCTTCATTTTGCCCCATTAGTCAATGTGTAATGTTTGTTTGACTTTTATCTGGTATGAATTAATGATATGAAGTGTGTCTCATCAATTTGTCTTATGTCATTGAATATCAGATTCTTTTTTTTGATTCGTTGAATTGTCTTTTTTACAGCATTTCATCAATAAAAAATCAATAAAATATAATAAATGTTCATTTTATAATAATACATATTTCTATATCAATTGTGGGTTCTTTATGGAATTAAATGTGGAGATGAAAAAGTAAGATAAAACGGTGAAAATTTCTGAAGAAAAAATAAAATAATTAAAACTCTTTTTTAATATGTATTTTTTTATAAGGAAAATGAGGTGTTGCAAACTTTGAAGTAAATTTTGCTCTTAAACGGGTATATCCAACGAAAGCTTGAAATAAGAAAACTCTTTTCATAAAGATCTAGGTTTCCTTATTCGAGTATTTCTGGGTAAAACTATTGCTCGAATATATTTTTATATAACATACTAGCGGATGTACCCAGCTTCGCCCGGTTTTTACCCGAGTAAAGGTTTGTCTAACGAACATTTGTTAAAACAATTCTAGAAAACATCCAATCCCTACTGAATCTATACTTGGCAAGATAACTTTATGTTAGATTATCTGCCCCACCTAGCTGTACCCGTTCAAACGTTGCTGTCTTTGAACAAAAAGGCAGTTTTAATACCCAAATAATAATTTATTAATGATCAAATGTATGCAATACATCAAAATGAAAATTAACAATAAAATTATCCCTACATAAATGTCATTTGAATATAACATGTGTAAAAAATAATAGATATATTTTGATAATTTGAAACTCGTAAATTTGAATCTCTCGATAAAGTGAACATTTTCCCGGTCCCTTGAAAAATACTCGATAAGTTGAATAAAATCAATATTAATTGGTTCCCTCGGTAATTGGAAGTTAAAGGAATAGTATCTTGCCTTGGAATTGTATCATTATTCTTGTCTCAAATAAATTACCGTGTCATCCTGAATTTTGTCTTTCCTAATTTTCTACATTACAAAATCATCATTTTTCTATTCTCCCAATATATATGTTGTAGATAAATGATAAAACTAACTTTGACTTGTGCGCAATTAATAGGTAAAATCTTACTTTTGATAAATCTTTAAGATAATAAACTTAGTGATAATAAAACTTATAGATAAAAAACTTGTTCGTAATCAAACTTATAGATTATAAAACTTGTTAACATCGTCGCAATGTGGCGCTGCTTACGAATTAAATATACAAATCTGCAAATAACTATAAGGATATTCAAGATATTCAAGAAATTATTTTTCAAAACCTTCCCGGGGATATACCTAATAATATCCAAAATTTCACGGCGATTGGATGTTTGGTTTTTGAATCTATAGAGTACAAACATACAGTCATTCATCTTATCTATATAATAAAAATGAATGTTTGTTGGTCCGTCCGTAAGTGATAATATTCTACATCGCTCAACCGATCGTGATGAAACTTTGGGAAGTTGTTTAGTATACTGCCGGGATGGTTTCTGGCTAATTACTCTTTAGAAATAACCTTTCGTTGCATTTTTATTTACATTAAACGTAAATTCACTCGCAATCAGCGCCCCTCGCGGCAGGCGTATGGCCTGAAATAGCCTCGCATGAGCGTATTTGTAACGTCAAGCTTAGCCTATAGGTTAGGTACACAGCTTCGTACCCCCCACAACCTAGGTTCGAGGCTCAGCTCAGTTTTTTTTTTTATTTCTTTTATATTATTGTAGCAAATTATTGAAAATATTATTTTATTTAAAATGTAGGCTTTTTAAAATAAAAATTAACATAAACAATTTTTAAATAATATTTATAACAAACCTAGGTTCGAGGCTCAGCGTGGGTGTCTTTTTTTATTTTCATTTCTTTTTATTATTGTAGCAAAGTCTTTTTTTACAGCATTATTATATTTTAATTGGTTTATTTTAAATATCTTTGTTATGAAGGCTCTATGTAATACTATTTAGAGCACATTTTACATTTTAAACACCTAAGCACCCTTCTTTTTAATATTGTAGCAAAGTATTAAAAGTATTATTTTATTTTAGATGTTTGCCATGAAACTTTGGGAAGTTGTTTAGTATACTACCGGGAATTTTTCTGGCGAATTATTTTAAAATAATATTTATAACAATAATTATAGAAAATTTTAAGACATATTTTTAAATTCTGTGTTTGTGGATATATAAATATTTTACAAAAATTGTGAGAACGTTCTATTAAATATCTCAAAAACAAAAAACAATACATAAACAAGTTCACTGACATTTATTAATGCAGTGATTATAAAGGGCTATATTATCTGTATATATAAAAATCACTTTCAAATTTTAACGTAACGTTCCATTCTCAATCCGTAGGGCTTTAGATCGGCTAAAACATTTTTATCTTCATAAGTGAATATTAACTTTAACTGTACTGAATAATTTAGTATAATATTAATTTAACATATTACAACTTAGCCACAGCAACGCGTGGCCGGGTTCGCTAGTATATATATAGATTAAAGCATTAAGACGGGAGTTTTTCTTTCACAAATAAATCCAACTTCTACTGTCCTCACTACGATGAAAAAATATATTAGGAGGGCTTGGCTCTTCAGTGGTGAACCTTCCCAGCGGTTTCGCCAATTTAATCTACCTATAGACTGCTATAGACCTAATATACCGCTTTTAGAGCTCTAATACTGTATTGGATCATTCTACTTATATATGCTACACTGAAGGTGTGAATCTTAGAAATGGTATTTAAGGAAACTATGGACATAAGCTTTTATAATTATATTTGTATAATTATTGCTATTATCAAAAATCGCTTAATTTTTCTTCTTCAAATTCGTTTCCTTCCAAATAAGTACCATTCGCCTGAATGGTGGTTGATGAACCTGCGTTCATTTACTTTATAAAACCAAATACATTTTATATATTTTGGGGGCCTCGAGATTAATTCAGTTCTAATCTTTCACTCCCAAACTTTCTTTATTGTAATTATTTTTTGGTGTTGACGTTTAAGACAAAAATAATGTAAGTTCAAAAGTATTTGCGCCAATACATTTCACTGCATTACAGCAATTCGGCTATATACAATCCTGTTCAATTCATTATTTTACATAAATTAACAAAAGAAAATTGTCCAAAGAGAAAAACAAACAACAAAGCAAAACACACAGAGCAAGCATCGCAGTTCTTTTTTTTTCTAAGATTCCTTCTCTTTTTTCCAATTCAAGAGAAAGTTGTATATGTATTTACAAAATTGATCAAAATTTTTATACTTTTCTTTTTTGTCTACAAATTCATCAAGCTGTCCAATACGACCAAATCTATTTTCCCTAAAAACCCGGAAAATTGGGCACTCCAGAAGTAGATGTCTCGCGTATAATTCGGAAGTAAAAAAAAATGCATCAATGGCCCCCGATTCTTTCAAAAGTCCAACCCTACCAGCAAGTGCAAGTAACCAAATGGAGCTCTGCCACATTTGTAAGTGCAAAGTCGAACTGCTTTTCACATGTATAGACATGTGGTACATTTACAGTAAAAGCAGTCGCTAACTACCCACCATGATTATCATGGCCTGTACCACGTGTACAAGGGATAAGCAAAAAAAAAAAAAAAATGAGGAAGTGACAACTAAACCTAGATTTTTGTAATTTTTTTTAATCAACTAGCATCTAAGTAATATAGCTGTTGCTCGAGATTTCAATCACAGAGAGATTATCCAATCCAATTAAAATTTATATATATAACAGAATAATTATATATATATTCAATAAAATACTCCTTTGTTTCAATATTAGTCATATATCCTTGTTTCATATATATTTTATGCTTTATTTAATGTTATTAATAATGTTTGCCTCCATTTTTAAAAATCATAAAATTGAATATGAAAATGTATTTTATTTAACTTTTGTAAAATAGTATCTAATTATATATTATAACTCGTGTCCTATTGGCGTTTTATTGCAACGTGTTTCTCCTGTAGGTCTTTCATTTCCGAAAGTTAGAGATCTGTATTTAAAAGAAACTTATCACTAGCGAATCGGGGCGATGTCAAACCCACAGAGCCGAGACGGATAATAGATGACGCTCCATTTTGACGTTTATTTGAACGGGAGAGATGACTTGTATTTTCATAGATCAATATCCTCATTGAAAATGTTCTATCTTTAATTTGGCCATAGATATAGCCAATCTTTGACAGATTGTTAAGATAGAATTTTATCCTTTGTGGAATTCATGAAATAAAGTCCACCCTAGACTGACGAGCACCATTTTCCTGAAATGATAGACGCTTCTCAGTTTGCCAAACCGGCTGTTGTTGCTTCGACACGGACCGAGTCTTCTATTTTGCGAAGACGGCGTTATGGCGTTTGTTTCTAGCACATCTATATAAACGGAAGAGTCTACCATTATTTTTAAAAGGCACACATACAGATTTATTAAGACCACCGGTCTTATACAGATTCACCACAGGAAGGAAGCGTAGAAGGAGCTCCTATATTCAAGGCAGCGCAGAGTCCAATAGCCTCCAGGTCCGACGCATGTCCAGTGGCCACAGAATCCACTGTGCATAGGTTAGCGTATCACTAAAAGGCGAGGGTGGAATCAGCCGCGTTTTAGTTATCGCTTTCATCATCTAAATGGATCATCCAAATTTTTATATAGCAACATGGTAGCCTCGTGCCGGGCGAAGCCAGGTTATATATCTAGTTTTCTTATGCAAATGGTGCAGTAAACAGAGCCTTCAATTTATAACGGTGAGTCAAAATTCGAAGGTTTATTGACGCGAATGCTTCTTTTTTTAAATAAACAATTTCTACTGCCCTTATTGCAATGGAAAAATCAATGGGAAGGCCTGCTCATCAGTGGCGACTTCTGGGAGTGTTTACCACTGATAAGACAGGCCCTCCATTGATTTTTCCATTGCAATAAGGGCAGTAGAAATTGGTTTATTAAAAAAAAGAATCATACGCGTCTGTAATAGTTTCTAATTTTGATAACAGATGGCGCGCTAATGTATCATAATATAACGGTAAGTATTCATGAGTAGATGTAGAAAGCACTGAGAGATAATATTTGGACTACTAGAGTATGTTTGAAAGGACCACCATGTTACCGGTTGTGGTAGCACAGCGTACAGGGGTTCTTAGTTTCCTCAAATAACATTGGAATGTCAGAGAGAGCTAACCTTTTTATTCATTAGAAGCTAATAAATTATTAATTAGAGAACAAAGTTTAACACGCTGAGAAACATAATTTAATTAATTAGTTAGAATCAACCACCTAACAAACCTGAAGTTTGGATTTGTCTCAGCCGCTAGCTGTATGACACATCATATCTCTACTCGGACCCTCAGTATCGCCGCGGATATTTCTGAGAATATTTACATATTGTATACTCGTATATTATTAGAAGATAAAAATGCTATAAAGTATATAAAATAAAAATAATAAACAGTTGCAATACATTTCTTTATTCGTGCAAAGTACAAGCTTTCGGATCTTTATAATCCTTCTACAGGCATAGCTATAAGGTAGGAAAATGAGATATATAATTTATATTAATGTTATACAATATATTGCATTAAAATCAAAAAAGGTATATCCTGACCACGAGCACATGTGCTTTTTTAGATGACAGAGCGCCATCTAGTGGAACAGAAATCAACTACGTTGATTTAGCCTGTTCCCTGATATTTTTGGCCAACCATTTTTTTTTTTTTTTTTTGATAAATCAAGAAAGTCAACAACGACGCGTTTCGGGCTGTTGGCCCTCTTCAGCGTGGGGTAGGCTGTACCACTGCGGCCAAAAATGTTTTGATCCAGGGACTTCTTGAGAAACCAAGAAATGGGTATTTAAGACCAAACTTGCGTAGACACGCTAAACAGGTGAAAAAATAATATTAATTATATATACAGGGTGCTTCAAAAAAATGTATACACACTTTGAACTTCCATAGAAATTTATTTAACGTTCTACAAAGTTAAATTTCAGGAAAATAGAAATTGAAAGTCCAATATAAATGAAACATAAATAACAAATGTTAATACTGTTCAAATTGGTGACCTGCAGCATCAATACAATTCTGAGTACGAGTCACCACAGATTCTGTACATCGTATCAAAACGTCCAATGAGATTTCTCTACACACTGCTTGAATCTCATTCCAAAGAATGTCTAGGTTACGTGGTTTACGTTTGTACACCCCATCTTTTACTGTGCCCACAAGAAGAAATCCAGTGGTGTAAGGTCTGGAGAGCGTGCTGGATAAAAATTTGTCGGGCCAGTGGATAGGACGCAGGGGGCCAATCGAGTTTCCAGCACGCTCTCCAGACCTTACACCACTGGATTTCTTCTTGTGGGGCACAGTAAAAGATGGGGTGTACAAACGTAAACCACGTAACCTAGACATTCTTTGGAATGAGATTCAAGCAGTGTGTAGAGAAATTCATTGGACGTTTTGATACGATGTACAGAATCTGTGGTGACTCGTACTCAGAATTGTATTGATGCTGCAGGTCACCAATTTGAACAGTATTAACATTTGTTATTTATGTTTCATTTATATTGGACTTTCAGTTTTCTATTTTCCTGAAATTTAACTTTGTAGAACGGTAAATAAATTTTCTATGGAAGTTCAAAGTGTGTATACATTTTTTTGAAGCACCCTGTATATTATATATCTATATATCCTCATTCTCTCAGTACAGTAACCTGTAAAAGGATTATAAAGATCCGAAAGCTTGTACTTTGCACGAATTAAGAAACTCATTGCTACTGCTTATATTCCTATTTTGTACTCATATATACCATGAATATTCGCATGTAATATCTAAGCCAAAATACGAAATATGTTTTCTTTGTTCTATAATTAATAAAATAAATAATACTTTCAGGGATAGGTTATTTTGAATACATTTATATTTTAAAGCTTTCGGACTTTTAATCCAATCAACAGGAGTACCACATCTCAAAAATATATGAATAAATTGTTAAATGTTAATGTGATACTCCTGTTGAAGAGGGCTGATAAGTCCGAAAGCTTGAAAATAAAAAGTTATTAAAGAACCTCATAAAAGCCACATAAAAAAAAACAAATGGCCAAGATTCTACAAGCCATATAAAGAGCCATATGGACAACTTGCTTCGAGCCATATAAAGAACAAATGGCCAAGAATCTACAAGCCATATGGACAACTTGCTTCAAGCCATATAAAGAACAAATGGCCAAGAATCTACAAGCCATATAAAGAGCCATATGGACAACTTGCTTCAAGCCATATAAAGAACAAATGGCCAAGAACATTAAAGCCATATAAAAATCCACATTTCCAAAATGCTACCAGCCATATAAAGAACAAATGGCCAAGAATTTACAACCATATAAAGCAGCCACATCTCAAACATGCTACAAGCCATATAACGCAGCACATGGACAACATGCTTCAAGCCATATAAATAAACAAATGGCCAAGAATCTACAAACCATATAAAGAAGCACATGGACAACATGCTTCAAACCATATAAAGAACAAATGGCCAACAGAAATTCCTTACGCCAGATTTAACAAGCGCCATCTCCAATAATCTCACCAAGTCAGAAATCTCTGAAGGGAAAGCCTCTTTCTTAAGTAGCACGATCCTATTAGAATGCTTTTTATTTTAGGCTTAGACTGGGCGGGAAAAAGGCCTATCTTCGTTCCAACTTTTTAAACTTTATTTTTTTTTCATTCAGTGTCATCCGATGGAAAATTATTTTTCTAACATCGAAGAATTTATCAGTTTAAACAGATTTAATAAGAATCAACTGTTTTGTGTCATTTTGAAACTTTATTACAAGAACTTCCCCACATGTGTATAGTTTCGGTATGGCAACAAGCATGTGCATGGCGAAATAAAATAGTTTCGTGAATGACTAAAGATTAACTTGGCCTTCTTTTTGAAAGAAAATTATTTTCTTATCAGGGACTTTTTTTAATCTTCAACGACTTCTCTTTGAGATAAGTGGAGTCTTTATGGTTAGATATCTTTTTATAGGTTAAGTTATTGATTAGTTTTTGTTGGGGTTGTGTGTACCATGGGTAATATTTCCTTAAATAATACTTTGTATTTCCTTAGTAATTGACTGTCTTATTTTAAAATACAAATGAAGTGTATAGGAATTCCTTAGTAATTTTAGTGATATCGCAATCATGTAAATATGCAAATGAGAAATATCTGAGTTTTTGTTTGTCTCATTATACATTATATACAAGGAGAATGAGCCAGCTTCATATTAATCTTACCAAGTGCATGATTGTCCATATGCATACACCAATGAATAAAAACTTAAGGAGGTTTTACCTTTTAGCGTGTATATCGGGATTCAGACAATAACTCTGAAAGATATTTGATACACAGCGACCTTTATTGAAGACGCACGAGATAACCAAGTGTGATCAAAATTGCTTTGCCCATGAGTGTATATATTCAGAATGACAGAATGATTTTATATTTGAATATAACAATCACAGGTTGTAACCGCGTTGAGATGTAGGCGACGACAGATACGTGTCTTAGATTCAGTACAAGAAAAGGTGAGTCAGATCATAAAAATCTAAAGAACAAACACCATGTGATTATATTATTCCAATAATTAATTAGATTAAAAATAGGGTTTCAAATCTACATATTTGATAGTACAAGTAGACAGAATTGTCATCAGTCAATGAATCAGAGAAAAAACGTAAACAAATTTGACACGTTACGTTGACAAGCATTTGAAACTGCCAATTTTACTATCAGTGGCATTCAGTTGGACCGCGCGCGTTAGAGAAGATTTCTTTTCATATTATAATCAACCTCCCAGTTACCTAAATCTATTTCTTTCTTGTTCTGTAACACAGAAAAAATCTCTTTTTCCTGTATTTATTATATTTATAGATTCATGGGATGAGAGTTGAAGATATGACATTGAATGTTGGGCTACCGGAACATGTACCTTGTCATAATTGTATTTATAAGGTCGAACATGTCTCATCGGAGAACAAAGCCATGTTCTATTGTTCCATGTCCATTATAATCTTTCTTCCCATTGTTTGTAAAACTTGGACACCATTGATCCCTGCCATGGACCTTGTCCTAAAATCTTTCGTGTAAGTTTATACATCATTCCCTACAGCAGTTACCTCATGTGTGTGGAGGGCATTCGCCAGAACAGCAAAGAAATATGATCATCTTGAAGATAGGGGTTGCATGGCCGTCATTCAAATTTCTTTACAAAATAGACACTTCGCCCAGTTAAAGTTTTATTTTTTCTTTAATTGACCGAAGTGTCTATTTTACAAAGAAATATGATAATGTATGAAAATAAGGGTCGCCTCTTGATTCAAAATAGACACTAATGTTGGATATTATTTTCAAGTATTATTTTTTATTCTATGATTATGTTAATCTGTTACTTTATGATCTGTGGTGTCAGGAATATATATATAATTAATAGTAATTATTTTTTGGAAAATAGGGAAAAGTAAAATATTAAGAAATACATATTTTGAATATATATATTCTCTTTTCTATAAAACTTTCTCTTCGCTTATTCCTTTTTTTCACCCAGCCTATGACGCTTAACCGCCGATGTTTTTCTGGTGTTAATTTTTACCCCTTTATATTACTATATGCTAACTACTTATTTATTACATAAATATAAAACAAACCACATATGTTTAAACTAAATAACAAATTTTAGAAATCTTGAAATTATCATAACGGTAATATATATATAAATATTTGTTATATATGTGATGATTTAAGACCATGGAATTGTTGTAAATAATACAGATATAATACCACATGTTCCACCACGTAACTGTTTATAACTTGCCATTTACTGCAAATGGACTGGGCTCGCTAGGCCTGTTCTCCTATTCTCACCTAAGCCTGATTAGTTTTAACCTTAATTTTCTCCTGTTATTCTCCATTCCTTCTATCTGTACAGTTGCTATACTTTATTAGAGTCTTACGCGGTACAGATTGATATTATGTGATGCTTTCTATTTGCAGTAAATGGCAAGTTATATACAGTTACGTGGTGGAACATGTGGTAGTAGATATCTGGACTATTTACAACAATTCCATGTTCTTAAATCATCACATATAAATATGAGATAACATAAGGGTAGAGAGGTGTGAGTTAATAGATATAAATATTGTTAGAAAAAGAGTAGGATTTCCCAGTAAAAGGCAACTTGGATTTATTTAGAAAATTATGTTCATTTAGGTTATTTATTTGTTCCTTAAATAAAGAAAATGTATGTTTTAAAAGTGGGTAATAATTGTGATCCACACAACAGCTGAAGCCAAGCGCCATCTATTGACCGTCTCTGCAAACCAGCGGACTCGGGTCGGTTACAAATCCACAATACCAGTTTCTCAGTTTATCAAAGCTAATGTTGTGTCTTTGACACCAACCTATGTCTGCTAGTTTGAAGCGACGTCAATAGATGACTCTTAGTTTTATCGTCTACTAGCCGAATGACCGGGCAACGCCCAGGTTTTACCATTAGGTCAGCTGATATTATCTTCCATCTTCACCGCTAGAGGCGCTGCTTGCGAGCGAAAGGGCAAATTTGCAACGCAATTTGCAAATAACTCGACGAATATTCGGAATAGAGACCTGAAATTTTCACTATAAGTTTTTTTTCAGATTCTACTCTATATACTGTTAAAAATTCAGTCAGATTAGTAACGTATTGTGGACGTGTATAGCCGACATAGGAACAAACACACATACATACATACACTGACTTTTATATTATTAGGGATTTTGACAGGAGTGGCGGCATTCACCTTTATAGATATTTTCCTCTTGGCAATTTTTTATGGTAATGTATCTCTCTTAGTGTTCCATTGACAATTTTGACAATTTAAACAATTTTATTGATTCTCTTCTAATCAATTATTACAGATAGAAGATCATAAAGGATAATATATAATAAAGGAGTAAATAAAGGGTAGATAAAATGTAGGCAAATATATATAGTTGTATATACGTACAAATTTCTTCAGCAAGGGAGGTTTCCCCACCTTGAGAGAGTCCTCCTTCAGACAAATTCTTCTTAAACACTCCTCAGTTCCACGCGAGGAAGTACTTATAGATGCGTGTCTTAGCAGACGCCAGGATGGCCAGGGGGTGTCATCATACTGTTATTATAAGGACCATTATATTTTTCTTTCTTATCTCCACTCAATCAATTAGAATGGTGGTGGTGTCTTGTCCATGGAGCAGATCAGATCGGTACGTGCACCCTGATCACAATATCGGCCAACAAAGGTGCCTTGTTCGTATGGATGTCCTCTTCTGGATTGATGTCTGCCATATAGAGGGCTGCAAGGATGGCCGGGCAACTTTATAGGAATTCCATTGCCTCGTTAGCCAGCCACATTTTAGAGTTCCCTGTTCACGGTTACCGTAGCGGCTCGGGGCTCACGACACCGTACTTCACTCTACAGGACAGTCCCTTACTTGTGCTGCTTCTCCCGCCCGCCACGTAGAGGAGGGGTATCAAGCTTGTAAAGCTAGAGACCTTTGATGGTGTC
The DNA here is from genome assembly GCA_030710605.1 of Cordylochernes scorpioides. Classification (NCBI taxonomy): domain Eukaryota; kingdom Metazoa; phylum Arthropoda; class Arachnida; order Pseudoscorpiones; family Chernetidae; genus Cordylochernes; species Cordylochernes scorpioides. Next base: position 165,667,240 of record CP092865.1, on the reverse strand, counting down.
TGCTGGGGAGTGAGTAGAGCTCATCAATGGATGAGTCAATACAGTCAATGGTGTGTTTTTGGGTTGCAGGACACCTTTATATTTAGGTAAAATTTATACATATAAGGACGTTATTTATGAATAGAGTTATGTGAAAATTCAACAATACTAAAAAAGTACATTTATTTCAAACGTCGCCATTGTGAATTTTGTTACTTTAAATATACCATTTCTGAATATATTTATATAAACTATTTCAACATAAATCAATATGAAAAATGGTACAAAAGTGAATTTGAACTTAGATCAGGTAGATAAATTAAGATAATGTGCCATCTATCGGAAAATAAAAATTGGTTAGCTTTTCTTGATTAGTCAAGAAACGGTATTTAGTCAATTCTGGAATAATTAAAAATCAACGAATAGTTGATATTTATTCCGATAAATGGCGCAAGCCATCAGCAACTTTCATTTGCACGGTCAGGAAATGCCTTTTTTTAATAAATCAATATGTTAGAAATATCATCAATGGGAGATTTGTACTTATAAGGATGTTTGTTATTCCTAAATATTTATCTGAATAATCAACACTATCAATCGATCTCAAATAGGTATAATGCGCCGTAACACTTCTCATTAATTGTATAAAGTACCTTTCGGGCAAGTCCTTCCTCAGCTAACTAAAACATTAAAAAAGGTAATGGAGATAGATTATATAGCATTTTAAAGATATATCTATGCAAATATAGAACACAAGAATTCAGAAATTTACATAATTAATGAAAAGGTTGATGAACTTAGTGAATAGAGATATGTACATATGATGTATGAACTCATCTATTGTTAAACGTAATCTGAACTCGGAGATTCAAGAAGTTGAAAGTAGGTAACGAGCTTGGACAAATAGAGAAATGAGTTTGGGGAAATTGAAGATTTAACAGAAGAACTAAGTGTATATGTGAAGACCGATGACATTTCAAGAATAACTCACATAACTCAGACACATGTCCCCTACTCCCATTTACATATAGTTCCACCCCACATATCTCCTCCCACGATGGATGCCCATTCGAGGGGAAGTTCTAATGACCCATTCTTGCCCTCCAACTTGGCGTCTAATCCAAAGTTTTGCTTTTCTCCAAATTTAGGTCGTTGGGACCATTGGTAATTTCCCAGGAGAGAGGGTACTGACATATGAAGATGTCTGTGATATATCGCTTGGTCCCCCTGCCTCTGTGATTAATGGGCCAGCGCTTCATCTTCCACCCACAACCCCCCTTCTCCGTCTTTTTTTTATATTTTTAATTTTGTTCGTTCTACATCAATGACAAAATGTCGGCGTGCTTGGTAACACGACTGTCTTAATTGAGATTACAAAAGTAGCTCGTTTAAAACTATGGGTGGAATTTCCTAATCAGATTTAGAAGTTGTGTTTATTGGTGTACTTGAAGTGGCCAAGAGTTTGTACGTGACTAAAGTAAATAGTGTTTTTCCCTACACTGATATACTCCATTATGAGGTTGGGAAGTTTAAATTGTAGTGTCTCAATTTAGATCTTAGATGACCGCAATAACGTCATCAAAGAACATACTAGAGAAGAACAATATAAAGGACTCTAGGTCGTTAATGTACAAGTAGATTTCTGAAACAGGAGACAACAACAAACCACTACCAGAACATTTCCAAGAAATGCTAGATACACTTCTAGAACATTCATAACTCAAGAATCCCCGTTCTCTCGTATACTACACCATTCATTCAATATTAGTGAACCCTCAATCCATTATCAGGAAATAAAGAGCAAGCACCAGCGCCTAGTACTCGAAGCTCTACTCACTAAAAACTCAAAGGAATCAATAGATGCATAGACCGACGTATATCATAGTTAATTCCTTCTTTCTAAATAATAATCTCCGGCTTCCCAATTTGTTATTTACTGTAAGCACATAACCTCAATAGAGTATTAGCACTAATCAATAATCTATACTTTTTAAAAATGATTTACCTGTATTGTGTAAATCATTATTTGCATTTCTATCTCATATTTTCTACTTCATTATATGTATATGTCATAATATATACTCTTCCTGGAATAATAAAACAAACCTACAGTCAACCCAGAGAGAGAGATGGGCAGCTAAAGGGTGTCACTTTAGACATCAGCGACATTCCAAGGGGCTCCTGGGGTCCGTCCCTTAACACCTCGGGACTTTGGGGACAGTTGGGTGATTGTGTTCGACACAAACGGCCGCCCGGCGGACAGCCGGGCCCGCCATCTCAATCTCTCTGGTTGCCTTCCAAATTCATCTTCCAATTTGTGGTGTGATTATTTCTCTTTCCCAACCACATTATTATCACTATATTGTCACATATTTATATGTATTTGTTTGATTTTTCAAATTCTTGTAACGTAGTTATACCTGTCGAAGGACTGTTAAGCCAGAAAGCTTGTATTGTCATTATATATTAAAGAAATTATTTCCTCAGCGAATTGCCTTTTATTTATAATAAGTAGTTTAAGTTTATCAGTTAGGTGAAAATATTGTTGTTTATTTGTATTTGATGAGCGAACTAATCTCCAACGCCTTCTGATTGGATTTGTATAGAAAGAGGTACATAGGTATACGAGGACTCTTGGCGCGGAGTAGAATTCGCATAAAGCGAATGGTGCACACGGGGAAAGTAAATTTTGATTTTGAACACGAGAAACTCCCAGGAGTTATTGTGTGGAGACGTTTAAAGTGTTATCTGTTTGCTTGGTCCGAGTCTGGTGATCTCTTCGCATACCTTTGTAATACCGGTCCACTCCTTATCAACGCTAAAAAAAATATGTACTATTTGTTTTTTGCATAACTAATCGTGAGTTTTTAACTACGTCCTCTTTTTTTTGTACTCTTGAGTATACGCTTTTATGTGTGTTAAGTTAATTTTACTTTATAGGTCCAAGTACTTTGTATATAAACCCGTAAAATATAACTTTTGACAACAGGATCGTCTTGTATGTTCATTCTGCCTATATAGTATCTGTACTTGGAGGTTTATTGATGGTGTTGTTTAACAAATTAATGAGAGGATTCTTTTGTGGAAATGTCACAAATATCGATGAAATCGCTTGGAAAGTTCACCATTGATGAGCCAATCCTTCCTTATTTTTATCATCCTCTTTCATTAATTGTGGAAATTCATTTCTCAGCATACAGAGAACGCGCAATGGATATTTTTACTATCAATACTATGTTGAAGTAGCAATTAATAGCTATTATTCTTGTTCTTCAAATTAAAAATACTTCGGCAAGTAAAATCAAAATATTTACTGACCGAAGTATCTTTAATTTGAAGAACTATGAATGCCGGCCAGGCAGCCTCTATCTTTACGATATTATTCTTGTCTTAGGGTGGGTAACAAATCTTGTGCAAATTGTATGGATAGACTTAGAGAAGTTATTACATTGAGGTATATATAGATCAATATTTGAGGAAAGCAAAACTCGACAAAAGAGGAACAATTATATTTATTCTGGAACAAGAGCCGAGTGAGAAATGACCTAGAAAGGTTGTGTAGTCTCACAGGCGGATGTCGGGGCCAATAAGTCTCAAATCTATCAACCGCCACATTGGAAATTAACAATTTTATGGACCCTTGCCATCAAATTGCCGCTATTGGGTGATTTCCTAGTGGAAATTGGGTGGTTATTGCGGCGTTAAATATGCTCGCCACCACCTACCTATATATATACATAGTGTGTGTGTATATGAACGGTGGATAACCTATTATTTATGCTCCAAGAAACAATTTGATCAAAAGTTATTTAAATATGGATTGAAACTAAGACCTTTATATAGAGCTCTATCAAGAAATTTCGGCTGTTTCATATTGAAATAAAATAGGGTTTCTCTCTAAATAAGGGTGCCTCCTTTGCTAGAGATATTTATACATACAACTGTATATATTTCCCTACATTGTATTCACCATTTTATATATTTCTCTCTATTTATTTTATCATAATTTCTTTCTGTAACAATTGATTAGAAGAATACACAAGAAAGATTAAATTTTTAATTGTTGTCTAAATAAAATAAAACGTTGCTTACATTATAGAGTATATATGATTATATATAATTATTCACGATATATTATTATGCAAACATTTTATTCATATTGTATTTAATCCTATTTACAAAAATATTTTTTAGATAATTAAAAAGCATATATTGGATTGAATAAAATATATATTTGTCAATATTTCGATTGGCTGAACACCAACCTTTATCAAGGCATTGCATTTTTGTATAAACAAACTCAGCGCCACATAGTGTTCTAATATTACAGTTGAAACACGACTATAACAACTATAATAACACAGTTGAAAGTTGGCGTTCAGAAAGTGGAAATATTGGCAAATAAATATTTTATTCAATCTAATATATGCCTTTTTATCCTCCAATGATTTAAATATGTATTGCTCTATTTTCAAAACAATTAATATTTATGTGTTGTATTCTGAAAGTAAAAAGTAAATTTTTCTTTTGGTAAAGTTTTGATCCCGCTATAGCATTGTCTTCAATGTAGATAATGAGGAAGACAACACCCACAAAGGTTTATGTGCTATCTTACAATTAAGTAAATATATATATGTAATTTTATTCTAAAGTCAATAATAATCATATGAATAATATTTTTAAAAGGTAGATGGAAATTTTTGAGATTTGAAAATTAATTTATTGACATCTAGTCAACAATTTTACAATAAAATAAAACAATTGGAAATTATTTACATCAGACTGAAGGGACGTCTAGTATTACTAAGCTTTACAAGCCGTCTTGAATTCAGTCAGATTCTGACTTAGTGGTTTCTGTCCCCAACGTTCATATGGTCGAGGAATCTTGAAAGAATGATCCTCTCTCCTGGTGTAAGGTAGTCGAGGATATACAAATATAATTATTCTAAAGTCAATAATATATAATTATATAAATAATATAAAAACAAACGATTAATGTTTATGTAGTTTGTTATTGTTTCTGCTTGTAATATAATAATAAATTATTTGGCTGCTAAAGAGATTTTGTTTGACCCTAAGGAAATTACAACGGCGAAAATGATCATTTCAAATCACATATTATATGATTCAATCAAAGTGAGAAAGATAATATAGTGAATATAATTATTTGCATTTTATATGTATATATATGTTGTAATATATTTCAATATATATTTGATATGCATATGTAATATAGTGTATATTTCTAAAATGTAATACAAAACGAAATAATAAATTAGATTGAGTGACAGCCGGCGACCAGACAGGAGAAAGGTGTCTGATTACACCGTCGGTCCGAAAAACAGTCGGATTACAGACAGTTCCTCCGAGCTCTAGAATAGATCAGACCCTCCTTAATAGGCCTAGGCTGCTATCTCTGAGGTGAGATCCAACATGCCTCGTTCTTTTTTGCTATCCCATTCACGCGTGAACCCACTCTGACCATTGTGGTCACCATGACTGCATTTAACCAAACATATCACACTAAAGTCATCCGACAGGATCATTTGCAATATAACATATATATGTCGTAAACCCGGGTAAGCCAACAAGTGATTTGGAAGCAGTCAGGGTTGAGTGGCAAGGCGTGCAGAGTGGGAAGTCCGCACGGGACAGTAAGGACAAAGTTTGGGATCAAAAGACGCTCTCCTAGTACGTCTCACGTGGCACCAGGACCAGGGGAAAGTTGAGGATTAACTGAGGAAACCTCGGCGTCTTGCATGAAGCCGCGGAGGCAGGGAGGAACCAAAACGGCGGCCACGAGGGCCGCCGTGAGATGAAAACTTCTAGAACTGAGCGGCCTTTCCGAAATATCCACTGTAACCTAACTAACTGTCAACATCCGGACCAACGCCCCTTCTTTGTCCCTCTCTGGATCCCCCGGGTGTCCGGTGGCAAGCTGGTGTCACTTTGAGACGACTAGAAAAGACGTCTAACTTTATTACTTACCTATCACATGTTTAAATTACGATATATATATTATACAAATAAATAGTTATATATGTAACGAGATACCTATGTAACGAGATACCTAACGAGGTTCTCTATGTGACTGAAGAATAAGCGCTATTCCTTGGTTCTCTATAGACCTGAAGGACAACCATTATTCCTTGGTTCTCTATGTGACTGAAGAATAAGCGCTATTCATTGGTTCTCTATGTGATTGGAGGACAACAGCTATTCCGTAGTTTTGCTCCACGCCCCTGAGGAATAGTTATATTGCTCTCACTATAGAGTTGAGATTTTAAAAACTCTGCAGGAAACGCCCACCAATCAGGTGTGACCCGAGGAGAACAACGAGAGAGTCCCATTAAATATGAATCCTCCTCTCACTAATGAATTTCAGCGACGACAAGGCGAGAGATCAATCAAATCTGTCAGGACGCGGGGAATCAAAGTTTGTCCACGTTTGTAATGGTTGTTTCCCCCACGGGTGTTCTATTTAAACGTTCGAAAAATGTGTGTAGTAAGAAAATTCAAAAATATTTTATTAGCACTCTCAGTCAATTGATGCAAAAATTAATGATAATTACAAAAATTAATGAGAATTTTCAATTTAGTGATTAAATATAAAAATAAGTTTTAAGAAGGGAGGCTCCTCCATCTTGAGAGAGTTCTCCTCCAGACAAGGACAGAAGCAATTTAAACCGCTCCCAGTTCAATGTTGATATAATACTTATATAGACATGCCTTGGCAGATGCCAGAATGGCCAGGACGTCGCCATCCAGGCCTCGCCCGAAGACTCAGCTCTGCAGGTCAGGGTGATGATGGTAAATGCCTCCCGGATGAGAGGCCTGATGTAGCGGCAGGGCCAGTACCACTGAGCCAGCTACAGGTCGTTGGACCCACAGGCGACTGTGTATGTAGACATACAACGGGAAATAATTAGATAAAATATATCTATGTAAGGTAATGTAATTGTCTGTCCTTCAAACTTCATCTTTTCCATAATCTTTTGGAGTCAAATCCTGAGATCTGGCTGGCCTTCTATTCTTCGAATATCTCATATTAAAGAATATCATTGACTCATACTGCCCTATGTGAATGAGTCCATTAAAATAAACCAAAGAGTCAATGACAACCAAGAAAGATCACAAATATGGCCAATGAATATTGCTTCGGGATCTTAGAACACTCAATGTGCCTCCTTCAACACGTGGAAAGGCCTGTTCGAAAAAAAAAACAGCCCAGACCATTTGACCTCTCTTCTCAAAACAATCCATCTCTCTCTTTCTTGGCTTGGAAGTAGGTCTAAGGTTCTCCCCAAATAATCATTCGTTGATAAAGAGTGTTTTAACTGAATTCTTGATTCTTCTATGGAAGAGCCTATAACAACTGATCCTTAACTGATGTTCACCAATTCAAGCCGACCCTCCTGTGAGAGCCAGCATCTAACAGTCCGCCTCATCTAACAAATTTGTTTCTCAGTAGGTTGGGATTCATAGACGTATGTGTAAATAAAACTTTTGGTGAATTGTAATTAGTAAACTAATAATAATTACTAACCAGTATATTATACATATAGACACTGTATTTGCATATATATAGAACATTACCTATATTCGGTAATGAAATTAGAAGATATATCAAAACTTATATCATCTCAGAAATAAAATCAACCTCGGGAATTCAAATTATTTCCACTGTATATCAGTACATATATCCTCTTTAGCTGAAATTATAATGACATTTTACCTTTGGTATTTATATACTCTTTAGGTTGAATACTCTTTCATCGTTTTTTTTTTCAATAGATATTCTATAATGAATCCGTAACTCCAAAACTAAATAGAATAGCACAGTTTGAGTTTCTGTATGCTCTCTCTACCCTCAGTGTACTATTCAAACACATGGTGGGATTTGTCTACGGAGTTTTTCATTGAGCCGATATAGACACACAAATCCCACAATGTGTTTGAATAGCACACTGAGGGTAGCATACAGAAACTTATATTAACACATTATTTTATAAGAAACTTATATAGATAGATTATATTGACAGAATAAAAATGATATGTATATATATTAATATGAAAATAAAAGTCTCTTCTCTCATTAAAATATACGTAAAAACTTGCGCATCTATTGATCGTCTCTGCAACATATTCAGATCAGTGATAAAGCCATCAAACCAGCTTCAGCAAATTCGGAACTCTCACCTGGAGGCTCAGATTATTTTCCCTCGTTGTAGTTGAGGGTTTTCCATTTGACCCGGATTCATTAAATCTTCAGAATTGACCAATGAGGTGTTTGGGCTGAATTTATATCTTGAAACTTCCCGGAAGGGTGAAGAAGTTTTTGCGTTCATTTTACCGGGAGAGACGACCTTTTTCAATAAATCAAATTACAACAACAGGAACAAATGTCTTTTGGTCTTATACAGATTATCAAGCCTAAATGTAGGGTACATGCAGGAATAACAGTAATATCAGTAATGTTATTTACAGTGTATCAAATAAGTGGGAAGAAGAAAGGAAGACCTTAGCATAAACTTATAATATAGACTCTTCCCTACACTTTGACCCAATAAATAAGGAATCAAGGGTTTTGTTTCTTATTTATTTATTTTTTCAAGATTTCGGGCTAACATGCCTTTCAACACTGAGATGGTGAAGTACAACTCACAATACTATACAAGATGTCGAGAACAATTTATAAATCAATATCTTAACGGCAAAATAGTCTTACTTTTTGCTGAAAAGATGAGGCCGAGATGTCAAACCTGAGAATCCATCACTTGAATTCGGAAGTTGTTCATGTCTGGGAGGCCAGCTGAAGACAGCTTCCCCGATTTTGGCCTTCATTCTGTCAATCTCCTCAATGTTATCTTATTCTAACCATCACTATCCAGTATCTTGATCCTTCCTCAATCTGTCAACGCAGGCGTTCTGCCGTGAAGAAGACAGAAAAGGCGTGGTCCAAACATTTAGTTTCAAGATTCTCCTTGTCGCGGGATTAATGTCTCCAAATGTCAGCCACAAAACGGAACATTAATTTCCCTTTGACAAATTGGAATTGGATGCGAGTCCTTTATTAAGCCAACCAGAAAATATCCATTTGTCTTTTAAACTAATTCGATTTTTTTTCTTACTCCGAATGTTTGGGACCAACATCTTTAGACATAATGCGGTATCACTCTATTTGTCTCATACTCTCTCCTTGACCCGCATCACCTTGTCTTGTCCTCTCTCTCTTGACCATCGTCTCCTTGTCCTCTCTCTCCTTGACCACAATCACCCTGCCTTCTAAGACTACAGGGTCCTCGCTGCCATTCTTCTACGGCGTCTTAGGCCCCACCTCCCTACACGGCGATTGACTGCCAGACCTACGTTGTCCCGGGGAGGTCTCCTCCCTGGAACATCGCTCGGGTCACGGACGAGGTCGAGATAGCAACTGCGGGGAGGTTGCAGCTGTCGGTCGTATTTATGGACCTGGAGTCCGCCTTTGACTCCCTGGAGGCCTTCACCATCATCCAGTGGCCTCCTGACCTGCAGAGCTGAAACTTCGGGTATGATCTGGAAGACGGCGCTCTGGCTATCCTCGCGTCTGCAAAGGCGCGGATATAGGCACTTCCTGACCCTGGAGTTGGGGGGTCCAAGAAGACCCCTCCTGGTCTGGAGGAGGACCCTATCAAGATGGTGGAGTCTCCCTCATTCATAATCCATTGAAAATATTACCATTATTTTTCATTAATTTTTAAAGCCTAATTGACAAGATGTCAAAAAGTGTTCAAATGGCTCTCTCCTTGACCATCATCCCCTTGTGTCAGAGGACATCCAGAAAATGTTCTTACAGATTCCCGAGATATCAAAGCTCTAAACATGGAAGTTGTCTCTCAAGTCAATTGATGAAAAGCTCATTTTACATATTGTGTTATTTTTAAAAAGTAATAAAATCAAATCTTATATTAAAGATAGGCAGGACTTATGTGAATTGTTTGCAGTAAAGAGATATTTTCAATGCAAGTATTTCTATAGGTCCTCAAAGCTGACGTTTTCTTCTTCTTTCTTATCTTCACTTGATCATATTAGGGTATCAAGCTTGTAGATCTCGAGACTTTTGATGGTGTTTGACAACCATCATGACTGGGTGAAGTAGAATGCATCTGCCTTTGTCATTAAGACTGGGAGAACTACTCAGTAGCAGGCCGACTTAGCTCCTAAAATGGCCGCATTTGACATGGGAAACAGACGTCATGTGCAGCCGCTCCTAACATCGAGTATAAACGCTGCTCATTCTGTTTTCATTGATCAGGAGCCCTTACAGCAGTGTCGGGCAACCTTTTTCGAGTTGCGGCGCACTAAGCTTAATTTCTTTTTTTCGCGGCGCACCTGTGGTTTTCACTATAAATTTCCTCGTAGGTAATTAAAATACAACAATAAATACTAGTAAAAATTTAAACATATATATCACATTTTATTAATTTTCAATATTAAATTAACATAATCAATGCGAGCATTGCGATTGTTTTTGAGAGCATATCAAATCAATACGGGGATCTACTTGTGAAAGACAAACGCGCATCTCCTCATCTATCATTTGAAGTCTTTTTTATATAAAATGAAATTTTTTTTTTAATTTCATTTTTTATATGAAAATATTTGAAAAAAATTATTAAAATTGAATAAAAATTATAAAAAATATTTTTTGAAACATTATTTTTAAATTTAACCAAAAGTTCTAAATACCTACAAAAATGTTCGCGGCACACCTAGAATTCTTCGCGGCACACCAGTGTGCCACGGCACACCGGTTGCCCGACACTGCCTTACAGGGTACTATCAGGGGCCAGCTGATCTCAGGTATTTTAGCAAGCTTGTTACTGCTTACCCTACTCCTTTTTCATCTGGGCTTGGGACCGGCAGTGGTAGAGTTCATAGCTTGATTGACCAAGAATTAATTAATCTATGGTACCAGTTATATAAACACATTTTACAACACAATATTTGAGTGTAATCAAACTGGGTGAAATCTCTGTCTGGGTTAACCACTGATGAACCAGGCCCTCCCAATGTTTTTCATAGAGGTGAAGTTTTTTTTGTTTGATTTGAAAATGAAAATTTCGTGCTGAATATTTTCATATATTACATATATAGGAAAAAAAATTAGGAAAAAATATATAGATAGTATTTATCAATCACCATCAGATTTCTAGCATTGATGTTGTGATACTTTTTAATACAATAAAACAATACACTAAAAGCCAGTCTCACTAATACCGATGTCGCTTGAAAGTACGCGGCGGTTTCTATTTAAGCAATATGGAAACTAGTTTTAGCATGGATTTCCCTTTTTAAAATAAAACTACCTCCCTATATATACTGACCTTACTACGATATAAAATATTGGAATGGTCTGGTCATCAGTGTTAAATCCTACCTTTTCCATTTTAGTACGGATATTAATATTTTTTTTAAAGTAAAATTGCGCTAAATAGTTTTATTTCTGACATATAGGTGACGTGCTTTATGTTTACTATGTACACTACTGGATTTTATATATTACCGACTACATGGGCCGCCTTCACAGTCCAAGCTCCTTCCCCTTAGATCAATCAAAGACATCAGTTAGCTGAAACATGGCTCTAGTTCCACCTGTACTCTTGTTTTCCTCACCAATATTAATTCATTAAAGTCTACGTAATTGATGTATTTAGTTCCAAGCAAAGTATTTTAATTTTTTTTTTCGTCTTCTATGGCAATTGAAAGAAATTATTTTTATTAATGAAATAAAATAGATAGAAATTTGAAATTTAATCTTATAAATGATACTAACAAGCGCGCGCCCAAATCATTTGATCATATCTGCCTACAAAGACATTTTTAATTTCTGCACTGAAGATATATTTGTCATTTCTCTAGAGATCTCGGCCCTCTTTAGAATTCCACTTGGACAATCCCGGCTGACCCATGTGTAGCCACTAGACCAGGGGTGGCGAACGTGCGGCCTTAAGGCCGCATGTGGCCTTTTCTTGCCAAGTTGTGGCCTTTTCTTAATTCAAAACTATAATTTTTGTTTCGCAGTTTTCAATTACTTTCATTATTTTATTGAAAATATCTAATACGAATGTCATATATTATATAATAAATATAATATTTATATATATATATATAAATATGCGGCCTTCTCAAAAATGGTAAAATGAAAATTGGCCTTCTAATATAAAAGGTTCGCCACTCCTGCACTAGACTGACCATTCAGTAGTAGTTTAGGAACTGCTGGAATAGTTAAATGAGTAGGTAATGAGATTGATTAGGATTTCATGAAAATTGTGGTCAAATTATGAGAAAATAGAGAGGGGAGAAGAGAATTTACAATACTTTCTAACTTCTAACAACATAAAATATTTTTTTTAATTTTTAAAAGAATCATACGCGTCTATAATAGTTTCGAATTTTCATAATAGATGGCGCACTAATGGATCATAATAAACACTTCGGTTTCAACAACTTCAAAAGATACCACAGAGTAAAAAATAAGCCAATACCGCGTTCTATGGAGAATAAATTGCCAAACTTCAGTACAAGACACCGACTACTGTTCGCTCTCATCCTGAAACAAAACCCTAAATAGAGAGGGACAGTCAACAATTCCCCGAAATATTATGTTCACATCAAGACAACATGGACCAAGTGTAACACCAAACCAACTTCTTGGTTGAATCCAAGTCATAAAACAAGATCTTTGAGAATATTCAGATAGAATTATCAAATTTTTAACACATCACCAACTTAAGGAGTTGTGATCTGATATTCTATTATATTATTAGAATAACTAAAACAAGAAATCTTCAATGCTATGTCCATACTTCATTTTAAATACATTTTCCATGAGGTCAGCTTCAGTATCAGTATAAAATCAAAATATCCAAATGCAATATCACAGAAATATGGCAGATTAAACTGGCCAAACCGCTGAGAGGGGTCACCAAATGATGAGTCAATATACCATCCATTAATTTTATTTTACAGTAAGGGCAGAAGAAAGTTGTTTTAATTTTAAAGGAATCGTGCAAGAGTGGTTTCGGTTTATTATAAAACAAAAACAATTAAAATCATCATCTGCCGCATTGATATAAATATTACACAGAAACGCCACTATTTGAAAACAAAAAAAAGTTTTAAGCTGAATTTCAAATTTATAAGTAAATTGCTCACAACCAAATTCCAAGATGAACGTGGAATGAGTAATGAGTTTCAGTAAAGTTGGTGATGTAAAAACACATTTCACTTATATTTGATTATATTTCAATTTTATTTCTAAAATACATTATAAAAATGTGGATATAAAATACGGCAATGTGCCTAGAGAGAAATGAAAGAAACTCAGAAGAGATTTAAACAGCCGAGAGTCAGTGACATAGAATGGTTTAATGGCGCCACTTGACGCTGGATTTAAAATAGATTTACCTCTTCCTCTCTTCAAAACGGATCTGACACCGCTGCACTCTGTGAATTATCTGCGCAGTGTTGCTCGCCTGATTTTTAAAGTAATATTGGCATAAAATTATCTTCAAGCTAACTTAACGTAAATATGTATATATGTAAATATAATTACTTTTTTAGATATAGAGAGAGGGATATTAATACTTTATTTTTCAGTATATTAGCATATAGCTATATTTTTTTATATATTTCTGAAAAAATATTTGACAATATTTTCTCGTGTTTATTCTCGATGGCTTTTTTTCCCATAATTTTTAGCAGCAGTGTATGTGTAAGAATAGAACCCCCCCCCCTTATATATTAATAACGTGATTATTTTCCTACCCTTCTAATTATGTCATTTCTATGACAACCCTATCTTATTCCTGAGTCAAACCTATATCCCATATAAGTCAAATATTGCTTGCAGAACAAGTGGAACAGTCCGATGATGACTATGGCTGGAACTCTTTACATATCGAACTCTAAATACTGTACGAGTTCCATATCGGTGTGAATCAAATAGAAATAAAACTCATGCGGAACAGAAAAATCAACTCAAATTTTAACTTCTATCGATAGCGGAGATATCAATGGTCTTGTAAACCGAACCTACTCAGCGTGGTACAGCAACGCGGCCCAAAGGTAAAATTATTTAATAAAAATTATTTACCCGCCATTATTTCGTTACTAATGATACTGTTCTACACAATTTGAACAAAATTTTGTTAACTTCCAAGATATATGTAAACTCTTATGTGGTATTAGGTCAAAGCAATGGCTTACACTTGGAAGAACTTTAAAATTCCTTCAAGTTGATGTTGTGGTAAAACTCTAATCGACGAGCTTGCCGTGATAGATGTAGTGCGGTTTTTAGCGGATTTTTTCACAGGAAAGATGCGAATTTTATTATTTTTGTGGAATCCACCATTTCCCCAGGAAATCTCTCCAAAGTATTTAGTCGATCTGAAGTAGCCGAACGAACATTTCGGTCGTTGAAGCCGTTCTCCCCAGTTCTCTCTCCCTGCCAGCTGTCACATCCGATATGTCTTACAGCGTCCAATAAAACACGGTTTCCATTTTTATGCGAATTAGTGCGTAGAATCTTTTAAATGGTCGGGGATCGACCGAGCTAATGGAGTTCCCTCCCTCTGTGTGACATCCGCAGCTGGCTTTCACATAGATTTATTAGGGAGTAAGTAGGTAAATATGTTATTCTTATACTAAGTGTGTTCTCTTCAACCTAATCTAACCTCATTACCTTTAATTGTTTCCGTAATCGATGATAAACTAAAGAAGAGAGGACGAAAAGAAGCCAAGATAACTTCCTAGTCTCTGGAAAAGGGGCGTTCAGGGTAATCAAACACATCTAGAGAGTATAAAATGGTCAGATTCTTGAAAAATCAGGATCATTCTCGTTGGGATAGTTTATGTAACTTGTATAGAGCCAAAAGGTTTAAAGGAAATTGACGATCCCAGTAATAGGCGTGACAACTCGACCTCTTTACACGGCGAAGACATTCGAAGGTCTGCCCTTTGTAGAGATACTATGGCTATAAAAAGCCTGGAGGCTTGTTAAAGATAGTCGGGCTTAGGTCTCAAACGAAATGTCGTTGCTTTGAAAGGCAATCTCATTTCTTTAACCGAGCCAGCAAGTTGCCATTCTTGGGCCATGGTCTTCTTGCCGCTTAAAACCTCTGGATAGTCCAATTTATTATATCAAATATACAAATATGTATTTGTATGTAAATATGTCGCTTCTTCCGTCTAAAATGGCGCTAAAGCTAAGTAACATCTTTTGACCCTCTCTGCAAGCTAACGGATTCAGGTCGGTGACAAAGCCATAATACAGGAATTAAATGAAATCTTGATTATTTTCTAAAGAGATGTTTAGCTGGAAGAGTAGCTAGGCCAATTCTATAGCAAAATTATAGATGGAAATTTTGCAGAGAGGATATTGATTCATAAAAATAATAATTTTATAATAATGAAATAGATTAGTAATAACAAAATATTGTCACCTCTCCCGCCGACATAGACGCAAAAGCTAAGTGCCAACTATTTTTAATTTGCCAAATCTGTTATTGGGGCTTTATCACGACCAAAAGTCTGCTAGTATGCGGAGACGTCAATAGATAGCTGGTCTCTCCACCCTGGATCGAATCCCGCATTGAGCGATTTTTTTCAATGGTCCCTGATTTTTTCCAAGTCTAAATCCCACCAGTAAGTGCGAACAACCAAAGGTGGATTTAGAACTTTGAAAAATGCAACGGTTGAATTGATTTCTACATGCGTAGACACGTATAGACAGCGGTCTCTAACTGCTTCCGTGAATATCATAGCCACATCGCCTGTACCAGGTATAAGTGGCAGACAAGTATTCTATGTCAACACACTAGCTCCACTTCCCCAGTACCAGAACTGCAAGCTGCGTTTCTTCATAGAGTCGACTTCACACATTTATTTCTTTTATCACAGCGCCTTATCTGCATTTATAATTGTAAACTATTTGAGTTTGATTGTTTATTTTGCAAAATAGTATAATTTTTTACTGTCCTTTTCGACATGATTGAAATATTGTGAGGGCCTGGCTCATTAGTGGTAAACGCGTTCTGCAGTTCGGGCAGTTTACTTCAATAAATACTTACTGTCCTCAAAGCTCCATAGCGCCAGTAGTACTTCCTTGTCTACCACCACGTCTTCTTGGCTCTTGTGAAGAGGGAAGTCACAATATCTATGGCTATAATACGAAGAGGAGGCGAGAAAAGCCTCGTGTTTCAATCCACATCATTCTCTCTCTCTCTCTCTCTCTCTCTCCATGGCCTGTTAAACTCCATCAATACTTGGAGAACACGGCCTACAAACAAGTGTTTAGCAATAAACTAGTATGATAAAGTACGACAGTTTACAAAGCATACAAAATAGCCTTGGTTAAAGTACTACGCCTATATGTACTGTAAATTCACTACAGAACTCTTCGTTTAAGAACTAAAGTTCAAATACTCAGATATCAATAAAATTCTATGGCGAAATGATTTGATATATGTTAAAAAGAAGGTATGGTTGTATGGCAAGACCAACTATACATGAGCTCGGTCAATACTGTCGAATGGACGTAATGAAGGAACAAAGCAATCGGAGGACCTTTAATCCCCAGACACCCATTTGATTACTCCCGAATAAAATAAATAGAGGAATTATTTTGGCCCACTGCGGGGTAACCTCTCCACCTACTTCTATATTTGGCTGGTTGTCAATATTTGATATCTGAACCCCCTCTCTACAAGTATTTATTAATACTTATAAGTACTTCCGTGGTATTCTCGAAGTTCTTTCAAGTTTTATCTCTTGTAAATCATTGTTGACACTACTCATTTCTCAATATATTTTTGTTCTTCATGAGCGGCTATGTATTTATTAACACTTCCGTGGTACTTTCGAAGTTTTTTTTACAAGCTTTAATTTCTCTCTTCTCTTATTAATCATCGAAGTTCTTTCAAGTTTTATCTCTTGTAAATCATTGTTGAAACTTATTTATTTCTAAATGTTTTTGTTCTTCATGAGCGGCTATGTATTTATTAACTCCTATGAGTACTTTCGTGGTACTTTACAAGCTTCAATTTCTCTCTTCCCTTGTTGATCATTTTTGAGACTATATTTATTTCTCAATGTGTTTTTGTTGTTGTCTCTATCAAGGTGATGGAGTCTCCCTAGTTCATAAATCATTGTATATTCTCATTATTTTTCATTTATTGAAAATGTATTATTGACTAGATGCCAATAAAAGGTTTTCAATTGTATGTGTGTTTTTGTTCTTCATAAGAGGTTACGGAGTGAATCCAAGCCTTAAGTTGAATTCTAAAGAAGGAAAATGATAAGAAACAGCGAGTTGCGGGAATAGAGCGATAACGGTCAATCGCTATTGAGATCGGCGATAAAGCCTAGTGCGGGTGACCATGGAATATACAAGAATAAAGAGGGATTTGTAGAGAATAACGAATATAAAAGTATTAAAATTATAGAGAAATTCATTTATTCAAATAATATTTCAAATAAATAAACTTTATATTCTTTTATGGAATATACAAGAATAAAGAGGAATTTTTAGTGAATAATAACGAAGATAATTATAAGAATAAAAGTTCATTTTAATCAAATAATTTTTCTACTAAAGTGAAACTTTATCATCTTTTATCTTCTAATATTTTATTTTTACTCGTCTCAAAAGATGAATCTCCCTCTCTTAAAATACATTGAGCAATGCAGGTTTGGGCTCATTCTTTATCATCTACAATACGCTGGAGTGATGCATTGTTTAATGCATTTTAAAGAAGAGGGGCATCGATTTGTAAATGAATATCATCTTCTGCAACTTTATGTAGAAAAGCACGAGTAGAAATATATGAAATGTACAAGATACGATCGAAGGTTAAAGAAATGGGGCCATAACTATTCATTACCAAAAGATGAACATATTATAATTATTCCTAGTACACGTTGTACAGGCCATGGTTGGTAGAAGTTGACGAGTGCTTTTAATATCACACATATCTACACATGTGAAAAGTAGTTCGACTTTTGGAACATAAAATAGGGAAGACTTTGCCGTGAACACAACCTAAATTTGCCCAGAAAGGTGCTGTGTTGAGAGCTGGAGAAAATAATTACACGTTTAGCAGCTAGAGCTTCTTTAATGAGCGCGTACATAACAACAACTAACAAATAAGAAGCGACATATTTTAAACAGAAAATCCAAGACATTTAAAATATGCAAATGATAAAATACAAATATCAAAAGAACAAAAATATTAAAATATATTTACATAAAAAAGGGAGAAATTTTTTTAAAAGCCTTTATTCTCTATGCCGTTCTACATTTAAAAAGTTGGTGAGTTGTGCCAATCATTGGAATCGTATACAGCCGCGTCAATGGATCTATAGATTTACAATAATTTAGATGAAAATATCATGATACGGACAGATCCCTTCAAGTATTTTCCTAAATTCATATTATGTAGATGTAGATATTTCTATGGCAACAAGGGAACAAAGAGAAATATTAAGAAACCAAGGATATAAAAGAATGAAAAAATCTTCAATATCTTCAAAGATCTGAGCATTCTTTCACACACAATGCTCTATATGTGAAATAAACAATTTAAAAAATAAAATATATAAAAAGGGTCAGGTGTTGATATTGAAAATAAAACTAAACGTTTATTTAACTTGTTTTGTGATATTGATAAATCAAGAAATTGGTTTAGCCAAATATCACGGAACAAGTTAAATAAACGTTTAGTTTATTTTTGTTCCACTAGATGGCACTCTGTCATCTAGAAATGCTCATATGAGCCTGGTCAGGATATGCCTCTTTTATTTTTAATGTTCTATATATATTACAAAAATGATTTCTTGCTGTTGATTTTGGAATTAGAGTTATAGAATTATTGATTATTTTCTGATGCTGATTATTTTTTTATACGTGCACATGATAATGTTTGTGATATTGCAGTCGTGTAAATATTTAAAAATATAGTTTAGATCAGAAGTAGCTTTAATTGTGCTGATAAACATAATTAAGGAAGAAATGCCTGATTTGAGGCGTAAAGAAGAAAATAAAAGATTACATATTTACATATGTACAAAAAGATTTGAGCTGGCCAACGGGAAACAACAATAGGTTTATATAGAGAAAGCGGCGACATCTGTTTACTTAATAGTTTGTTATAGAAATTATTATTTTAAAATAAAATAACATTTCTATATAATATATATACATATTTTTCAAAAATACGTTTTAAAAATAAATACATTTTCCTTATTTTTACTTTTAAAGGTTTATTAAGAGGTTAACGGTTTGGGGGGGGGGGGTTCTCTCTCTGTATTTTCTCTTTTTCTTAACTTAATACCTTCAATTCTTCCTTTAGCCTGTTCTGCTTATTTATCCGGCAATTTCGAGGAATTCTCGTTTTGAAAGTATTTAAGGGTAATATATTTGTATATATGGATTCTTGTTGTCAGAAGCCTATTGCATATTATGTCTTTCACCAAAAAATGAAGAATTGAGGTGAATTATTTTAACTGATAAATGGGGGTCGCTGGAAGGATGGTCTAAACCGTTGGTTTTCGATCGCTACGACCCGAGTTCGATTCCCACATTAGGCACTTTTTTTCTGATTTAAAAAATAATGCTCAAATAGCCCCCGATTCTTGCAAAAGTCCAAATCCACCAGCGAGTGCATGTAAAACCAAACGTGGTTTGTAAGTGCAAAGTCGAACTGCTTTTCACATGTGTAGACATGTGGTGCATTTACAGTAAAAGCAGTCGCCTACTTCTACCCACCATGATTATCATGGCCTGTACCACGTGTATTAGAGATAAGCAAAAAAACTGATAAGTGCTCAAATTTTATCTTCATCATCAACTGGCAAGTGCTACAAGAATTTTCTAAAGACAATATCTGTAGACCCAATCTGAGATTACCACATATTCGAGTATTTCCACAGAATAATACCAATTCCCCTTCCATTAATTTCACCCAGATTTGGGTCGCTTAAAGAATCACTACCTTTAATCCATCTGATTGATTTCCCAGCGACCTAGCGATTAAATGAATTGTGTCTTTAGACTGATTCCCCTCTCTAACATAGTATTTAAAGTAAGAAATTTACAGTATCCATCTATTATGTTTTGATCCGTTCTCTACACCATTAACTAACATACTCTTGAAAGATTATAGAGATCCATCACAGATAACTCTACTTAACCTCAAAATTTACAAACAGTTTAAACCTTTCAGAAATGATATATACTTCATATGCAATTTTATGATGAAATCAAAAGACATATTTACTTCTAATGATAGTATTTAGTGTTGAATATTCAGTGATCTTTAGCTATTTGTTCATTCTACAATTAAAGAACTAGACAGAAACTGTTGTAACTTTATTTCTAAACAGTAATTGGCAAGTTTGATAGAGTTTGGAATTTCCTAAAGTTTTGTTTCCCAAGCCAACTGCAATCCATAATTCGTTGATGATTTTTCTACAAGCTTAATTGCTATTTCTAACTTTTATCTTCAGTTTTGATATCCCCTCGCCTTGTTTCTAAACAAACAGTATATTCTTATATTTTAAAATATATTCAAAAGAACCATATCATTTATTACGGTAAAGATTTATAATAAAATTTACAATACACTTATGAACAAAACTTAAGGAAGTTTTACCTTTTAACATGTACACTTATGAACAACACTTAAGGAAGTTTTACCTTTTAACATGTACACTTATGAACAAAACTTAAGGAAGTTTTACCTTTTAACATGTACACTTATGAACAACACTTAAGGAAGTTTTACCTTTTAACATGTACACTTATGAACAACACTTAAGGAAGTTTTACCTTTTAACATGTACACTTATGAACAAAACTTAAGGAAGTTTTACCTTTTAACATGTACACTTATGAAAACACTTAAGGAAGTTTTACCTTTTAACATGTACACTTATGAACAACACTTAAGGAAGTTTTACCTTTTAACATGTACACTTATGAACAACACTTAAGGAAGTTTTACCTTTTAACATGTACACTTATGAACAACACTTAAGGAAGTTTTACCTTTTAACATGTACACTTATGAACAACACTTAAGGAAGTTTTACCTTTTAACATGTACACTTATGAACAACACTTAAGGAAGTTTTACCTTTTAACATGTACACTTATGAACAACACTTAAGGAAGTTTTACCTTTTAACATGTACACTTATGAACAACACTTAAGGAAGTTTTACCTTTTAACATGTACACTTATGAACAACACTTAGGAAGTTTTACCTTTTAACATGTACACTTATGAACAACACTTAAGGAAGTTTTACCTTTTAACATGTACACTTATGAACAACACTTAAGGAAGTTTTACCTTTTAACATGTACACTTATGAACAACACTTAAGGAAGTTTTACCTTTTAACATGTACACTTATGAACAAAACTTAAGGAAGTTTTACCTTTTAACATGTACACTTATGAACAACACTTAAGGAAGTTTTACCTTTTAACATGTACACTTATGAACAAAACTTAAGGAAGTTTTACCTTTTAACATGTACACTTATGAACAAAACTTAAGGAAGTTTTACCTTTTAACATGTACACTTATGAACAACACTTAAGAAGTTTTACCTTTTAACATGTACACTTATGAACAAAACTTAAGGAAGTTTTACCTTTTAACATGTACACTTATGAACAACACTTAAGGAAGTTTTACCTTTCAACAAGTACACTTATGAAACAACACTTAAGGAAGTTTTACCTTTCAACATGTACACTTATGAACAACACTTAAGGAAGTTTTACCTTTTAACATGTACACTTATGAACAACACTTAAGGAAGTTTTACCTTTCAACATGTACACTTATGAACAACACTTAAGGAAGTTTTACCTTTCAACATGTACACTTATGAACAACACTTAAGGAAGTTTTACCTTTCAACATGTACACTTATGAACAAAACTTAAGGAAGTTTTACCTTTTAACATGTACACTTATGAACAACACTTAAGGAAGTTTTACCTTTCAACATGTACACTTATGAACAACACTTAAGGAAGTTTTACCTTTCAACATGTACACTTATGAACAACACTTAAGGAAGTTTTACCTTTTAGCATGTACACTTATGAACAACACTTAAGGAAGTTTTACCTTTTAGCATGTACACTTATGAACAACACTTAAGGAAGTTTTACCTTTTAGCATGTACACTTATGAACAACACTTAAGGAAGTTTTACCTTTTAACATGTACACTTATGAACAACACTTAAGGAAGTTTTACCTTTTAGCATGTACACTTATGAACAACACTTAAGGAAGTTTTACCTTTTAGCATGTACACTTATGAACAACACTTAAGGAAGTTTTACCTTTTAGCATGTACACTTATGAACAACACTTAAGGAAGTTTTACCTTTTAACATGTACACTTATGAACAACACTTAAGGAAGTTTTACCTTTTAACATGTACACTTATGAACAACACTTAAGGAAGTTTTACCTTTTAGCATGTACACTTATGAACAACACTTAAGGA
The DNA here is from genome assembly GCA_030710605.1 of Cordylochernes scorpioides. Classification (NCBI taxonomy): domain Eukaryota; kingdom Metazoa; phylum Arthropoda; class Arachnida; order Pseudoscorpiones; family Chernetidae; genus Cordylochernes; species Cordylochernes scorpioides. The sequence continues at coordinate 165,644,686 of CP092865.1, read as the reverse complement.
AGTTTTACCTTTTAACATGTACACTTATGAACAACACTTAAGGAAGTTTTACCTTTTAACATGTACACTTATGAACAACACTTAAGGAAGTTTTACCTTTTAACATGTACACTTATGAACAAAACTTAAGAAGTTTTACCTTTTAACATGTACACTTATGAACACACTTAAGGAAGTTTTACCTTTTAACATGTACACTTATGAACAACACTTAAGGAAGTTTTACCTTTTAACATGTACACTTATGAACAACACTTAAGGAAGTTTTACCTTTTAACATGTACACTTATGAACAACACTTAAGGAAGTTTTACATTTTAACATGTACACTTATGAACAACACTTAAGGAAGTTTTACCTTTTAACATGTACACTTATGAACAACACTTAAGGAAGTTTTACCTTTTAACATGTACACTTATGAACAACACTTAAGGAAGTTTTACCTTTTAACATGTACACTTATGAACAACACTTAAGGAAGTTTTACCTTTTAACATGTACACTTATGAACAACACTTAAGGAAGTTTTACCTTTTAACATGTACACTTATGAACAACACTTAAGGAAGTTTTACCTTTTAACATGTACACTTATGAACAACACTTAAGGAAGTTTTACCTTTTAACATGTACACTTATGAACAACACTTAAGGAAGTTTTACCTTTTAACATGTACACTTATGAACAACACTTAAGGAAGTTTTACCTTTTAACATGTACACTTATGAACAACACTTAAGGAAGTTTTACCTTTTAACATGTACACTTATGAACAACACTTAAGGAAGTTTTACCTTTTAACATGTACACTTATGAACAACACTTAAGGAAGTTTTACCTTTTAACATGTACACTTATGAACAACACTTAAGGAAGTTTTACCTTTTAACATGTACACTTATGAACAACACTTAAGGAAGTTTTACCTTTTAACATGTACACTTATGAACAACACTTAAGGAAGTTTTACCTTTTAACATGTACACTTATGAACAAAACTTAAGGAAGTTTTACCTTTTAACATGTACACTTATGAACAACACTTAAGGAAGTTTTACCTTTTAACATGTACACTTATGAACAACACTTAAGGAAGTTTTACCTTTTAACATGTACACTTATGAACAACACTTAAGGAAGTTTTACCTTTTAACATGTACACTTATGAACAACACTTAAGGAAGTTTTACCTTTTAACATGTACACTTATGAACAACACTTAAGGAAGTTTTACCTTTTAACATGTACACTTATGAACAACACTTAAGGAAGTTTTACCTTTTAACATGTACACTTATGAACAAAACTTAAGGAAGTTTTACCTTTTAACATGTACACTTATGAACAACACTTAAGGAAGTTTTACCTTTTAACATGTACACTTATGAACAACACTTAAGGAAGTTTTACCTTTTAACATGTACACTTATGAACAACACTTAAGGAAGTTTTACCTTTCAACATGTACACTTATGAACAACACTTAAGGAAGTTTTACCTTTCAACATGTACACTTATGAACAACACTTAAGGAAGTTTTACCTTTTAACATGTACACTTATGAACAACACTTAAGGAAGTTTTACCTTTCAACATGTACACTTATGAACAACACTTAAGGAAGTTTTACCTTTCAACATGTACACTTATGAACAACACTTAAGGAAGTTTTACCTTTCAACATGTACACTTATGAACAACACTTAAGGAAGTTTTACCTTTTAACATGTACACTTATGAACAACACTTAAGGAAGTTTTACCTTTTAACATGTACACTTATGAACAACACTTAAGGAAGTTTTACCTTTTAACATGTACACTTATGAACAACACTTAAGGAAGTTTTACCTTTTAACATGTACACTTATGAACAACACTTAAGGAAGTTTTACCTTTTAACATGTACACTTATGAACAACACTTAAGGAAGTTTTACCTTTTAACATGTACACTTATGAACAACACTTAAGGAAGTTTTACCTTTTAACATGTACACTTATGAACAACACTTAAGGAAGTTTTACCTTTTAACATGTACACTTATGAACAACACTTAAGGAAGTTTTACCTTTTAACATGTACACTTATGAACAACACTTAAGGAAGTTTTACCTTTTAACATGTACACTTATGAACAACACTTAAGGAAGTTTTACCTTTTAACATGTACACTTATGAACAACACTTAAGGAAGTTTTACCTTTTAACATGTACACTTATGAACAAAACTTAAGGAAGTTTTACCTTTTAACATGTACACTTATGAACAACACTTAAGGAAGTTTTACCTTTTAACATGTACACTTATGAACAACACTTAAGGAAGTTTTACCTTTTTAACATGTACACTTATGAACAACACTTAAGGAAGTTTTACCTTTTAACATGTACACTTATGAACAACACTTAAGGAAGTTTTACCTTTTAACATGTACACTTATGAACAACACTTAAGGAAGTTTTACCTTTTAACATGTACACTTATGAACAACACTTAAGGAAGTTTTACCTTTTAACATGTACACTTATGAACAAAACTTAAGGAAGTTTTACCTTTTAACATGTACACTTATGAACAACACTTAAGGAAGTTTTACCTTTTAACATGTACACTTATGAACAACACTTAAGGAAGTTTTACCTTTTAACATGTACACTTATGAACAACACTTAAGGAAGTTTTACCTTTTAACATGTACACTTATGAACAACACTTAAGGAAGTTTTACCTTTTAACATGTACACTTATGAACAACACTTAAGGAAGTTTTACCTTTTAAACATGTACACTTATGAACAACACTTAAGGAAGTGAAAAAGAGTTTCTTTATGTCGCTGGTCGTCTGTTTTTAGACTAAATCAACGTTTAGTTAATTTCTGTTCCACTAGATGGCGCTCTGTCATCTAAAAGTTGATGTGAACGTGGTCAAGATATGCCTTTTTTGATTTTAATATTTATATATAAAACTTGTTTTTATCAGTTGTTTTAAATTAAATCACATTAAGATCGAAATTCCTTATGATCGTCCACCGCCATTTTGTCTTATAGAAATCTGATTGTTTAATGGAGAAGGCTAAAATATTTATAGAGTGAAGTGATTAAGGTATTTTAGATTTTTCAAGCTTCATTTTTTATTTAAAATATTCCATTATATAAAATTATTCTTCCTGAATTTGTGATTATCATATGGGGATATTTTACAGATTCTATTTGACTACCTATTTCGCCAATTGATCCTTTACAAATAATTATTTTTTTACTCGAGGTTTATTATATTCTTGAAACCCAAATGACATATAATTTAATTAATACCTGATCGTGCAACTAAAAGTTATTGATGACTTGTGCCATCTATCGGAATAAATATAAACTATTCTCGTTGATTTTTTAATTATTCCAGAATTGGCCAAATACCGTTTCTTAATTAATCAATAAACGGTATTTGGTCAATTCGGGAATAATTTAAAAATAAACGATTAGTGGATATTTATTCCGATAAATGGCGCAGGTCATCAGCAACCTTTATTTGCACCATCAGGAAATGCTTTTTTTCTTCTCAATTTATCCACCTGATCCAAGTACAAATTCACTTTTGTATTATTTATCATAATCTAATTTTTAAAATGCTATACATAAATTTGATGGGTAAAATTAACCTTTTATTTATACCGTTTTTATTTATTTATAACATCAATGATACATCCAGTGTTACTAACTTCTTAAACAAATCAATGTGGAAAATAAGTAAATGGATATGTTAAAAATTACAAATAATTATTATTTATTTTTCTTTTAAATATTCAAGGAATGTTAATTAAATTTTGGCAAACGTAATGTAATATTTAGGAATAAAAATGAAGGAAAAATCCGACACCAGTGTGTAGCTAACGTTTCCTTATTTTGTTAAATACAGTTAATTACGAGATTAATCACTGAATTAGTTTGGAAGGGTTGCCAGATTAGAAAAATCCTTTGGAATATTAAAAAAAAAATAAATCTCTCTATTATTTATAACAGAACCTATATTTTTTATTTATAACTATCTAAATGTCATTTTATTGAACAAATATATTATCACAATATCTTGATCATATTTGAATATATAAGTTAATATATAGTAATAGTTAATATATAATTAAATACACCTATCCCCCGATTTACACGGTACTTGTTTTACACGTTTTCGCTTTTACACGGTTTTCCAAATAATTTTTTTATCGCACTATACTGAATGCTACTGTGATTGAACACATGCGCTGTGTACACATCTCACGAGGAATTCCGAGCTTATGTGCTGACTACATATTTTAACCTGTCAATGCATTTTATTTTTATTTCTGTGTACACCTATCCCTCGATTTACACGTTTTTATCAGGAACGTATCTACCGTGTAAATCGGGGGATAGGTGTATATTAATATAAGTTAAATATATGTTTTGAACTTTTGGAATAACATATGTATGAAATAACAAAAGATGAAAAATGTTGCTAGTAAAGTGTAAAGTGTTTTCTTTAAGTGCAAAACATTAGCAAAGCGTTAAAAGTTATTCTCCTTTCCCAAATGTTTTAAATATTTGTTCTTGACGAGGACAAAATATTTTTGTCGAAACGTCGAGGTAATAAAAAAGTTACTAGTCGAAGTAACTTTAATTTGAAAAACACAATATATCTTTAAAATATTATGAACGGAAAAATACGTCCAGGGTAGCTTAGTGGACATGGCATCTGCCGGTAAGCGGAACATTGTGGGTTCGTTTCCATCCCTGGACATTTTTATTTTTCCGTTCATCATTACTCTTCATAATTCACCTTTTCATACCTCATCCAAAAAGGTTAGAAATAGTCAATATTTCACCTTGAAATAAATTTTGATTTTTCGTTGAAAAGAAACTCATGCGGTGTAACTTCAAGTATCGTTTTACAATCACAAGCCGCAGTGTATTATATACAATATATCTTAATAATTATTCTATTTTAAAGTGTTACGACGGTTAATTTATAAATTAGATTGAAAATCATTGTTGTAACTTGGTGAGAATTGTTGAATATAATATTCGTCAACTCGTCTATAATGTTGAAAGTGTGTCATATCCATCATATAAACTATATAGAAATAATTTAAGGGGGTTGGTGGAAGGATGATCTAAACCGTTGGTTTTCGACCGCTATGACCCTGGTTCGATTCCCCGCATTGGGCACTTTTTTATGCTTTAAAAAAGAGAAATCTCCAATGGCCCCCGATTCTTGCAAAGTCCAAACCCACCAGCGAGTGCAAGTAACCAAACAGGGCTCTGGCACATTATAAGTGCAAAGTCGAACTACTTTTCACATGTGTAGACATGTGGTTCACTTACAGTAAAGCAGTCGCCTACTTCTACTCACCATGATTATCATGGCCTGTACCACGTGTATTAGGGATAAGCAGCAGAAATAATTTGAATTAATATAAATTAAAATATACAATTTTTAATTTAGGAGCTCTCTAATAAATAAATAAAATTGATATTATATTTGAGCAACACATATGTTTAGCATAAATATAATTTAAGTAAATATTTATAACAGTCAAATACAAGGGACATGTTGTTGCTCTGTATCACCTTTGTCTACTTCAATATATGACTTTAAAAAAACCTTGTATGTTAATATATATCAGTATTTATATATTCTATACTGGTCTGGCGAAGGAAGGATAAAAACAGGCACTGGAAACCAGTTCAATAACTCTAAAAGATTCAAATACAATAGCAAAAGCAAAACTCATTACAAAAGCCAAAATACCCCGGTCCATATGCAACCTCAACATTATCAGAGAATTAACAACAATAATTTCAAGAATCAGAATAGGTCATTTTAAAGGAATGAGAATAAACCCAGACATGACTAGATCCTACAGAAACTGCAATAACTGTCACAACACCCAACTCACTCCGGACCATATATACCCGGCCATCCTTGCAGCCCTCTATATGGCAGACATCAATCCAGAAGAGGACATCCATACGGACACCTCAGTTGGCAATAATGTGATCAGGTGCACGGCGACCGATCTGCTCATGGACATGACACCACCATATATTCTATACTTGTTTCCAAAATAATTTTAATATTTTATTAGAGCGCCTAACACTAATATTTATAAAGTAAATGTTTTTTGATTCAGTAAAGATAGTATAGATTTAAAATATTTTTCAATTATTACTTTGAATATATGCTGTGAAAAAAAGGTCTGGTTTCACAAAACAATGATGCGAAATTCGATATAAGAATTTTGCCGTGTTTGGTTTGTGAAAAGATTACAAGACTTTTTCTTCACAGATGCAATTATAAAATATAAATAGATACTATTATAGGAAGTTTTCTAAATTTAACTATTTTTAACACAAAAACCTAAAATAAAAATTTTTCGAAAAACTAAAATCTCATATTTATAAAATTAGCTGAAAAAGCTTTTTGATCTTCTTTTGATGAGTGATTTAATCTAAAATGTGAGAGAGTTTCACCTATTCACTTTCTAGGAGTTCTTTTTTTTTTCTGAATTTATGCATTCTGAATATAAAATGAAGAGAGATATTTAAATATATTTATTTTCAAAAGAATTGAAGCCATATTCGTGGGGAGAAATAAGAACAAAGGAAATGATGCAAACCGACAAGAATGCCTTCTGATTGCCCTCAAATTATCAATTAGCTAGCAGAAGATTTGGGATAAACAATTTAGCCTTGGCAGGTGGGTCGTCTGCTTCCTTAGGCAAAGTGCTGCAGGTGGGGCCCTCTAACGATTTACTTTGTTCCATCGTCTGCTTTTTTTTTTCTATTTCGGCTCGTTATCTCGCGTACCTAAAAAAAGAAAAAAAACCTCTTTGATGATCTTTTCTTTTAGGGCAGAAGACATCCGGTTATTTTTCGTTTGCGTGCAAAATATTAGAGATAACAATCGTTTGTCTTTTTTTATTTTTATTTTTTCTTTTGATATTTTAAGATACTTATTCTCAATTTGTAGGATATTTTGCATTAATATCTTCCATAGAATTTTTTTTTTCTCTCTATCTATACTCTTTTGATTATATATTTAAGGATTTATTTTATATTAATCAATATGTTTCATAAAATGTATGCCATATTTAAGTAATTATAAATATGTATGTATGTAAATATATGCGGGAATTTAAGTTAATAAGGGAATAAAAATACTGAATAAAAAAAAACAAGCTTATTAAGATGCAAGAATTATTTTTAAAATTTCAACTAACTACATTGGTTAGAATTCGAAATAATTTATACAGTATAAAGAGAATAATTTAGAAGGAATATAAAAGTGCCAACAAGGAGGGAAATAAACTTAAAATACGATAGCTATAAAATAGCCGAAAGGAAAAATACTCAAGACAATTAAATCAATTAAGTAATTAATTAGATTGACAAACATTTGTTGATGAGTCATCATTGATGAAATGTCTCGTTTGGTAATTTTTTTTTTCTGAACAAGTATTTTTATTAGTTTTATAGACGAATAGAAGCAGTTTGATTTCAAAATATTGGAGCATTTCTCGATAGTTAGGTTATGTTAGGACATACACAATCTATGTGTTTCATATTAGTGCAGAATATAATCCTTTGCTAGAAATTGTATACAATAAGGTAAACTTCTAAGGATGAGTATCTTTTAATTAGACGTTTTTCGAGTTTTCGGGAGAACGCCCTCCTACAGGAAAAAATTTGATACAAAATGACATCAATTTTCCTGTAGAAAGGCGTTATTCCGAAAGCTCGAAAAACGTTGAATTGTAAGATACTCATCCTCAGACGTTTACCTTATTGTATAAAAAAGGTTTCATATTAGTGTAGCTTGAATATCCCACTGTCGATTAAGTACGGATGGACAGTAAATGGACAGATAGGCATTAACTTGACAAACTTTTTAATATCCATTTAAAACGATTATATATATATATATAATACTAGACGGGTGACCCGGGCTTCGCCCCGGATTGACCCGTGTGCATATCTACCCCGAGTGATATATATTTAGATAAGATTTTTTTTTATAATTGTTTGTTATTAGCATTATCTATTTGTTTGCATCAGCATAATTTAATCTAATTTTTGATAGAGGGCGCTGTTCGTGAGCTAAGTAGAATACTTTGAATATATAGTTTTAATAATTGATTTATATATTTTTTTAAATAGCCTATCGACTTCCCCGTATTTTTTTACCTATGTACGGAAATTTTGGTTTGAATTATTGAACTACTGCGAATTTGTATACCGGACATACAAACAAACAAACATACAAACATTGATTTTTATATATATAGATATATGTGTTATATAAAATTACGTTATTATAAAATAATACCTAGATCTACTCTGTAAATTCGACCCCCAGTTCTCGCGGCTTTCCCTATATAAACTCATTGTTGTTGTTTTCCTTTGGCCGGCTCAAATCTTTTTGTAGATATGTAAATATGTAATATTTTATTTTATTTCTTCTTAAAATCTAATGTCAGGTATTTCTTCCTTAAATTATTTTAATCAGCACACAATTAAAGCAAATTGTGTGATAAAAAAATGTTTTTATTATATTTTCCACGACTACATGGCAATACGATAATACTAATGTATTCAAAATCCAGCAAATGCTCAATAATTATCTATATCTCAAATCTCAAGCAAATAATATCTGTCCCATCAATATTCATTATAAAATGTCATGTATATATAAAAACAAGCAATTAATAATTCTATCATCAAACCAATACTTCCTCTCTTTTCAAATATTTATTATAACATACTAGTTATACATAGTATATTATTATATAAAAAAACGTTATTTCATTTTAAAATTATGATTCCTAGATCAAATTAATCTATAAAGTCCACAGCAAGATGTCGCGGCTTTTCCTATATAAACCTATTGTTGTTGTTACTTGTTGGCAGGCTCAAATCTTTCTGTAAATATGTAAATATGTAATATTTTGTTTTCTTCTTTACGCCTCACATCAGTTATTTCTTCTTAAAATGTTTCATTAGTACAATTAAAAGTTTGCTCTTTTTTATATCAGAATTTGCTTTAATTGTGCTAATGAAAGAATTTTAGAAGAAATACCTGATTTGAGGCGTAAAGAAGAAAACAAAATATTACATATTTACATATCTACAGAAAGATTTGAGCCGGCCAACGGGAAACAACAACAATAGGTTTATATAGGAAAAGCGGCGACATCTTGCGGTGGACTTCACAGAGTAATTTGATCTGGGAATTATAATTTTAAAATAAAATAACATTTTTATATTTTATATACAAGTATATACTGAAAAGACAAACCCGTATATAATTATTTTTCTTATACAAAGATAGATAAGTAAGTTCAATTTATCTGTGAAAAACTGAAAAAAAAAGAAATAGAGAGAAATGCATTCATATTTATTATTTATAAATATGGGCGTATGGTTTATTTTTAATCTTAAATTACTTTCATGTTTTTTTTTTCTTTTGACTTACATAAAATCTCATGACCTATCTCTGTTTTCATCGGTGCTACTCCTCAAGTGGAGCAACCATTTTGTTTTATTATTATTTCGTAAAAAATATGGCAAAAAAAAATAAATCCATTACATATGCAATCATTGCGCACATATAGTACAAGAAACTACCCATGCATCTTATTTATAATATATTGGTAACCCACAGCTCTCTTTAGAAAAGTAAAAATTATCTTAAATTTAGATATATCCTCATTTTGTCACTGTAAATGTCATTTCTTACATCCGTGATTATAATTATTTGGTAACGCCAGAGCTTTTTCTCTCTCTCTAAATGTCAAGAACTCCTAAACCAAACTGCAATATCAATTATTCCATCTGTATTCACATGGCCTTTGTAATACTAAAGCTTTCTTGAAAAAGTAAAACGACATTGTCTTGCTAATTATTCCTTCGATTATGATGTTGGCGTGATAATAGCACAGCTCTCTGTTTTAAATGTAAAACCTATTGTATTAACATTTATTGTAAATGTCAAGAAAACTTCAATAACACTGTAATGTCAATTTTTTTCCTCCACAATTATATAATGGCTTTATAATACCACAGACAATTGACAATTAAAACAAATTTATTGACAGCTCGGTCAATATTTACAAAATGGAGGAAGAGATCACAAAAATAATTAGAGAAAATAAAAAGATAGCGAAAAGCGTGTTCGAACCACGGACATCAGGTTCTAAAGTCTAAAACTTTCGTAGCTAGTATATTTTGTCTTATTATCTATAATTTAAAGATGAATTAATCTTTACAAATTTATAATACAACAGCTTCTTTTTAAAAAATAGAACTCATTATAAAGGTCAAGAACTGCACAATAACACTGTAATGTCACGCAATTCTTTACTCGACGACTATAATGGCGTGATAATACAACACAGCCTTCTCTTTAAAAATGTAAAACCTAATGTAAAGTTTTAAAAGATCATTTGTTGTGGGGTTGAAAGTTGGTTGGGAAAAGATATATCTACATTAAACATTTTTTATTTAATTCTCGGTGTTTCAATGATTCGCTGTTACTTAGCGAGAAATAAATAATTAAATTGATATAGCTATACTCTCTTTTATTTTAAATATCACACACACAATGCCTTTATTAAGACCCCATTGGTCTTAAACAGATTCTCCAGAGTGTAGACAATAATGATCAGGATGAGTGGGGTTTTATATGTTTATTTTAAATACCAAGAACTCTTCAATAAAACTTTAATGTCACACAATTAATTTACTCCATGACTATAATGGCGTGATAATACCAAGCTCTCTTTTTACAAATGCAAAACTTATTGTAAAAGCCAAGAACACCTCAACGTCACACTGTAATGTCAAACAATTCTCCCACCGTCAAAAAAAAAAAGAAGTCTCAGGTCCGTTAGATAAAACTGTCTCCCGTGGTGTGGAAGTGATTGAACTGCTTCATTTAATTCCAGCTCATGCTAATTGATGGCAACTCCATATTCATGAGGAACTTGGTCAAAATAAATCTTTTTAAATCTCTGACCGAATGTTAATCTAATTAAACCTTGAAACTGGCTGATTATTCTGCAGATGTTCTTCTGGCAAATTCTTCTATTGGCCGTGTCGGCTGACTCGTGCTGTATATCTGATATATAGCAGTGTGGTGATAGGGGAATTATATTCAAATATCAACATTAGGCCTCCAGGGAAAGATTTCTTTTTTAAATATTTTTATTTACAAATCTCTCAAGCTTTCCGGCAATAAAGCCCTTCTACGGGAGAAAATATTTTATATTTAAACGCCAATAAGATTTGAAATCAAATAAAATGCTTTGGGTGTTTACAGTTATTTGAATCAACGTGGGCTTCTATTGTGAGTGCTTATCGAGTTTGCTATTCAGAGGCGATAGGCCGAAGGCGCTTCTCATGCCGGTACCGCTTCTTATGCCGGTACCACTCCCCTCGCCGGGACCACTCCTTTCTCTGGGACCACTTCTCTCGCCGGGACCTATCCTCTCGTGGCATTGCTCGCCGGTACCGCTGGAACCGCCTTATTCGCCTGAACCGCTTCATTCGCGGCTCTGTCTGAAGCAGATTCAGGGTCGGTCCTAAAGGTGTCACAATCAGGCCTTCTGCTCTATTAACTTCCTCCATGTGAGCCGGCTCGACTCCAGCCTTCGGGATTCCGCCCGGCTCTCGCCGACATCACCCCCCAAAGTTATCTAGACCGTACTTGGCTCTCTCTGTAAATAACATTCCATTTCAGACAACAACTGCTGTATCTCTTTTCTTCCAAGACGCCCTCTTTCCTCGCTTTCTTTCTCCATAAGAAGCCTTTCTTCCTCTCTACGGCACCTTCCCTCCTCTCTTTTTTTTCTAAAAGAAATCATTCTTCATCTCTACGGCGCTTTTCTTCGTCCCTCTCCTCCTGATATCCATGTAGCTTCTGAACGATTTCGGCCAGCGAGTCCTGCTCAGAGGCCATCCCTTGGCCTCTCACTCAATGAGTCTTTGTCAGAAACCAAAAACCTTTTAAAAAAAGAGCCTCCTGGTGACCTCCACGAAAAGGAATCCCACTTCTGACACAAGTATCGCGGCGTGACCCCTCCGGTTCTTCGCGGCGACGCCGATTTCTCCGTTGTGGATCACCTGCCCCGGGCTCCCGTTGCTTCACCTCTAAAGCCCTACCCTGCAGAGCACCCAAAGACCTCCGAGAACCACCACTCAGGTGAATCACCTTTCCTCTGGCGGTAACTCTCGGCCTTACCACTGGTGGGGGGACACGGGAGACTTACAAGAAGAGTAGCGACTGTGGCGTTGGAGAGAGCAACAACAGCAACCGGCACCAAGACTTCTAACACTAATCCTTTTTTTATTGTTATTTCTACTACACATTACATATAACTAGAATAACATTTAACTGGAATTTACATTATCTTACCTCCAAGAGCCAATATAAACGTGTATTTACAAACATTTGCCCCAGGAAACTGTCCCCATATATGTGCCAGAGAGACTGTCCCGGCATCTGCATGGCAAACAAGATGTCTAATCGAATTATAGCCCGGGGCCCCTGGAGACAGAAATGGCCTTTCCTTATTGAGCTCTTTTTTATTCCTCAGCTTTAATAGCTTTATTGTTGCGGCGGAATAAATGGCACCATTTGTCCCTGAGGTCTTGTTCTACATTTACCTATCTCCTTCTGCTCTGTGCAGGATGGATTAATGGGAGATATATGGTTCTTATTTCAAACTTCACTTCTCACCCTATGTTACACATGTGATACATGTATATATTGGGGGGTGTTGGTTATCAGTAATATATTTGCTACAAATAGATATAGCTCGAATCCGAGTTGAGTTAAACCTTTCCTATAAAAAGCTTCCATGGTTCACCCGATTCTTGCATGAGTCAACTATTGACTACATTAATAATATCATAATCTCTGAATCGGCGTGGTATGCACGGTAAATGGCAGCATTTTTGTTTATTTTCTGACTAGAACAAGGTTCGGACAGCTTTTTACATTTTAAATAAGACACTGACCTCTGTAGGTTGGGTCTCTCTAAGTGGGGAGTGGGCCTCGAAACTAGAAGTTTATACATATATAAGTTTATACATATATAAGTTTGTACATATATAAGTATCAGATAGAAAAAAGGCATATATTGGATTGAATAAAATTATTTATTGCCAATATTTCGGTTGGCTAAATGCCAACTTTTATCGAGGCATTACATTTTTGTGTAAACAAACTCAGGACTGCATAGTGTTATAATATCACAGTTAAAATAATTTAAAATACAAAGTAGGTGGGATAAATTTGTGCATGAAAATATTATTATAAAAGTTACAATCAGATAAGTTAAACATCTTAAAATATTAAAAGAAATAAATTAATGAGGTCTATCCTATATTTTAAAATATTTGTATTAAGTACATAAAATATAATTCATCAATAAATCATTAAGAGATAAATGTAATATAAATATATATAAATTAAGAAAAAGACATCTCCTTGATACCCGGTTCAACTAATCACTAAATTTTAATTCAGTATGATGGCAAAATCAAAAATGGTTATTTTGCCATTATACTGATTTAAAATTTATAGTTAATTATTATTCCGACATATGGCGCAAACCATCAGCAACTTTTTGTCGCACGATCAAGATATGATTATATTTTTATTCATTTAACCTCTTTATTCCAATAAAATCTTTCCGTTGAACCTTCGTACTCTTTTTTTTAAGATATAAAATGTTTGTCACTATAAAATTATTCTGAATATTAACACAAAGCAATAACGCGCCATCTATACATATAAAATGAAAGGATTTAAAACCACGAATGTTTCTTTTATACATAATACAAACTTCTACTGCCCTTTGAATGTAATTCTACTGTCCTATAAGCTTATGTCCATAGTTTTCTTGAAAACCATTTCTGAGATTCCATCCTTCAGTGCTGCGTATATAAGCAGAATCGTCCAATACAGTATTAGAGCTCTGAGAAGCGGTCTGGTGGATTATTTTGGCGAAACCGCTGGGAGGGTTCACCACTGATGAGCCAAGCCCTCCCAATATATTATTTCATCACAGTAAGGGCAGTAGAAGTTTGTATTATGTATAAAAGAAACATTCGTGCTTTTAAATCCTTTCATTTTATTCTGAATATATACAGTCTATGGCAGGCTTTGGAGACTACATATCATGTCACACACACTATTTTCTATGTAATTGTTGAAATTATAGTGAACTGAGTAATTCAAGCTCCTTATATATATTTATCAAAAACTGTTTAAAAAACAGCATGTACTTACTACGTACATGAATAAATAGATTTAATTTTCTAATGTTTATTGTCGTGAGAATATCTTTTCACAAAGGCAACATTACATCTACGTCACAGAGCTAAAGTTGAAAATGAAATAAAAGTTTACATATTTACACAATAGCTAATAACGAATATAAATAATAGCGAAATATCTTGGGAAAAATCCAAGTACGCACTTTTTTATATAAGTATATTCAATGAATCGCCTCTTGACTCAAACAATAGCTAATGTTCATTTTCCACAGACTTCCCGCACAGTGTGAAAACCATGATGGAATTCCGAGTTTTACATATTATATGGTGAAATCCATGTTAGGAATATTCCAGTAATAGGTACTTGTTCTGTGGTGTGTTGTCTTCAAGGAAAGGATGTTTCAAATACAGGACCCGTACAGTAGAGAGAGAGAAAGTTTGAATCAAATAATTCAAATACAAAATTGTCTTCAGGATTTAATCCATATTGATAGATAGTTACATTTGATGGCCAAACGTTGCTCAAATAACTTGGGATCCATATAATGAAATGCTAGCACTAGAGACCGCAGTTTTCTAAACCGCTGAAAGAAGTTAAACATCAGGGAGGTTCCAAGTTAGAAACTCGAGGGAGGGAGGGAGGAAGAGCCTCTATTTGCCTAAAACAACAAAATGATATATGGGAGGTGAATAAAATATTCAAATTCATCTATGGCGCTCCACTTTATATTCCCTGAGTTGGCTGACTCGCCCAATATTTATGAGCTGCCGGTGGATTATGATTTTCATCTCCCCGCGACTTCTCTATGTGCTGAGTCGACCTTTCTTCTGCCTACATTGCGGTGTAACGTTGGAATGTTGGCAGAGACAGGCAATTTAATTGAAGCAAACAATTCAACTCTATTAGAGATAGAGAGGGGGAACTGGTAGTCTAAACCATTGGTTTACCACCGCTACGACCCTGGTTCGATTGCTGCATTGGGCACTTTTTTCTAATTTAATTTATTTTAAATGCTCCAATGGCCTCCGATTCTTGCGAAAGTCCAACCCCACCAGCGAGTGCAAGTAACCAAACGGGGCTCTGGCACATGTGTAAGTACAAAAGTCGAACTGGTTTTAGCATGTGTCGAAATGTGGTGCACTTACAGTAAGAGAAGTCGCCTACCTCTACCCACCATGATTATCATGGCCTGTACCACGTGTACTAGGGATAAGCAATATATATGTATATATAAGAGATAGAGAGGGGTCGCGATGGACGGGTAGTCTAAATAGTTGGTTTATGACCGCTATGACCCGGGAAATGAATCCCGTATTGGGCATTTTTTTCTAAATTAAAAAAATATATATCCAATGGCCCCCGATTCTTACAAAAGTCCAACCCAACAGAGAGTGCAAATAACTTAAACAGGGCTCTGGCATACTTGTAATTCAAAAGTCATGGACCACATGTACTAGAGATAATAAAGAAAAAGATAGTATAGAAAGATGTAGTGAAGTAAATTTGAAATTTATAAATCCTTGTATCTTATATGAAAGGGGATGTAAGAATTGTTATAATTATCGTAAACATTTTTTTTTTGAAAATAGAGGCATTCCATAAATAAATCTTTAATAAAAAAGGCATATATATACATGTCACATTCTGCTTATATATTATTAGTAGATGTAAATTTTTACGCTGTTAGGAATTATGTAAATATTTGTAACTATATAAAAGGCGCGTAATTGAAATAAAGTTAGTCAGACGATTAGATCTTCTCTCTTTTCTTTACGCAAAACAATATGATCTGCATATTGGCGTGTACAGATAATCATAGAAACCGTTTCATACATATACACTCATGGACAAAACTTAAGCAAATGAAAAGTTTTTTTTTTTCATAGAGACGGAGGCAATTTTGTTCACACTTGGTTATATCGTGTCTACAATAAAGTTCGTTATGTATCAAATATATTTCAGAGTTATTGTCTGAATCCCGATATACATGCTGATAGGTATAACTTTCTTATGTTTTCTCCATAAGTGTATATAATGTGCGAAAAGATTATGAAAAGGTGCAAAATTGTTACGAAATATTTTAGAAGAAATGACATAGTGTTTTGTATCAATTGTATTTGTATACAGATGGACGATAAGCCCCGAACCCTTTTATTTTTTTATTAAAAATTACAAGTCAAACTAAAATAAAAACTATAACTATTTTATTTTAGGTTATAGATTAAAGTTTTTTCAAATATATTTAAATTTATAGTTATTAAAAATTTCCTTCATTTTGCTTCCAAACACAATCTAAATATTTTAGAGACACTTTGACAAACACGAACACATAAATTCGCATCAAGAATATTAAATTCTTCTTCTAGCGCAATTTTCATTTGCTCTAAAGTCTTGGGTTTTCGATGATAAACTTTATCTTTTAAATAAACCCACAAAAAACAGTTGGAGTAAGATCAGGTGACCGCGCAGGTCAATCAATCGGTCCACGGCGCCCCATCCATTTGTGAAGGAACTTTTAATTGAGAAATGTTCTAACAATATTTGAGTAATGTGCAGGTGCACCATCCTGCATGATGTAAAAGTTTTTTCCAACCAATTTTGGCTGCATAAATTCTTCCAATATTTTCAAATAATTCTCACCATTTATTCCTTCCGAACAAATTCCACCCAAACAGTTAAGCCAGGGGAATAAACTTCCTTCTCAAATTCTACCTTTGGATTTTCTGAAGCCCAATAAACACAATCATGTCGATTGACATGGTCAATCAATTTAAAAATAGCCTCATCAGTCCACATTATTCGATTAGGCAAATTTCCATTATTTTGGATCATTTCAAGCATTTCTTTCACAAAATTACATCCTTCTATCCCAATCATCTTCATGAAGTGTATGAATTAATTTAGGAATATAGGGCTTATAACCAAGACCTTTTAGCATTATTAGGATGGAGGTTCTAGGTATTTTTCAGCTCTTGAAGCAACCTCCTTGTTATGAATTTTGAGGACTAGCTTCTAAAGATGCTTTAAATAGTTTATATTAGTTTCACAGGTAGCAGAGTTTGGTCTTCCTGATCTAGTGATATCTGCCACACTACCGGTAGTTTCATAATTTTTAAATTATTCTTGTTACGGTTGATTTAGAAGGTGCAGAAGACTCAGAATGCTTTGACCATTGACATCGTAGAGTTGTGAAACTACCATGTTGATAAAATAGTTTGATAATTTTAATTCTTTCTTTAATATCATGGGAAGACATTTTCTGAATTAAACTTGGATGGAACCTGAGCACACACATGTTAATTAGACAAATATTATAAATAATTCATTAGTTAAACATTTTTATAATGGTATCGGGAATTATGGGCCACCCTGTATATCGAGTTGTTATCGATTTTTTAAAATTCAAACGCATTCATTAAAAAGGTTTTACCTGAATGTTGTTTAAGTATAAATATAATGGCGGTTTTACATATAATCAAATCATAAGTCTATAAATAATCAAATAAGAAAAATGTGACGATATTTTAGATAATTTCTGCTAGAAAACTTATCCAGCCACTCTCTGATTTTGAAAAAATCAAACTATACTTAATCCCTATATATATAAAAGTCAGTGTATGTATGCATGTGTGTGTGTTTGTTCCTATGTCGGCTATACACGTCCACAATACGTTGCTAATATGACTGAAATTTTAACAGTATATATATTAGAATCTGGAAAACTTATAGTCAAAATTTCAGGTCTCTATACCGAATATTCTTCGAGTTACAGTGGTACCTCGACATACGAGCGCCCCAACATACGAGTTTTTCAAGATACGAGCAGACAAGCAAGTTATTTTTTGCTTTTAGTTACGAGCGAAATTCGAGATACGAGTTCGGTTCGGTAGTAACACGCAGTCGCGCCATCACGATCAGTTAGCAGCGTGCTTCCGCTGTGATAAGTTGTGATTTTGTGTTCGCGTTTTGTGTTGCGTTTACATTTACAGTTTTAGTTCATTTATTTTTATAACCATGGATCGGAAGAAAGTTTGTAAAAAGTCAAGTGCTAAGAAAAAGATGATGAGTATTGAATTAAAACGTGAAATTATAGAAAAACATGAGCAAGGTGTTCGAGTTGTTGATTTGTCGAGGCAGAATGGCCGTAGTACGTCCATGATATATTCTGTGCTTAAACGGAAGGAGTCGATAAAGAGTGTAACGCCGGCTAAGGGCCTTACGATGGTTACATTGGTTTTGAGGAGTCAGAGGAGGAGGTTATTTCTACAAGTGAGATAAAGGAGATCTTAGGAATGTGGGAGAGAGTTTCACAGTTCGTGGAAAAAAAAAACACCCAGAAAAAGTTGCAACAGGTCGTGCATCTGACCTTTTTAATGACACTTGCCTAACTCATTTTCGGAACATTCTGAGAGGGAGGAAGAAACAAACCTCCTTGGACATGTTTTTTTTAAACGGCCTACAGGTGAAAGCGAGAAAAATATAGCGAAAAAGGCAAAGACCAGTGAGGATATCTAATTTATTTCTTTACATTCTCTTTTTTGTTTTTGTGCAATAAATATTTGATATTTATAAATACGTTTTTATTATTTAAAACCACGTAACAAAAATAACTGGGGTGACATTTTGGAGGTTGGAACGGATTAATGGTAGTTCAATTGTTTTGTATGGGGAAATTTGCTTCGAGATACGAGTAATTCAAGATACGAGCAAGATTGCGGAACGAATTAAACTCGAATGTCGAGGTACCACTGTATTTGCAAATTGCGTTTCAAATTAGCCTTTTCGCTCGCAAGCAGCGCCTCTAGCGGTGAAGATGGGAGGTAATATCAGCTGACCTAATGTACATGTAAAACGTGTTTTAACAGGACATAGAGAAATATCTGGAAAAAATATTTATCGGATTTTTAGCCAAGAAAAATTTAAATTGAAAGGTTCTGGGCAAAAAAAAAAAATAGTTGTTTTATATTTAGAAAATGATGATGATAATATGCTGTATCAGGTTTGATTATAATAAAATATTTTATAATTATCGGATACATAATTATATCGGGAAAAATTCCAAAAAGCAGAGACCAGGGGTGAAGTCAGTTCATTTTTAGTTTGCAGGAACAAAATTCTAACAGAAAAACATTAATTCGAGCAGAAGACACAAAGCCAGATCATCTCTCTATAAAAATATCGCTTCTCAGACACAAAGTTTGGAGCGGGACGTTTCACAAGAGTGACATCCACGGCGCCAATCTATAATTGTAACGAATAGTATTTGAATAAATACATTTAATTGGGTAAAACCCGGGCGGTGCCCGGGTAATTCGACTAGTTCTTTATAAATGTATCCATCTTAAAATATTTTATATACAGTTTCTAAATGAAAATAGGTTATATTAATATAAGTAATATTTTGGCTTTCCCTTATGATGATAAAAACAAGTGATATTTTAAATCTTTTTTGAATAAAATATCTTAAAAGTTAATGTAATATATTTTGTAAAAGCGAAAAATAATTTGTATTCATATTGAATTTTGTTGAATATAATATTTATATTTCGACTCTTTATTTTTAACTATATTTCAAGAATAATAAAAAGGATAAAGTGAGCTATATCAACTTTGATATTTTGATATTTATGGAATATAACGCTATCCTAATAAATAATACAAAACAATTCAAAAGAAAAAAATAAAACTTGTCATCTAACAAAATTGATATCGTCGTTTGGAAGGCTTTGGGGAAAGAATTAAAGCATCATAAATAAAATTCGCCCAAATCTAAAATTCTATCTAAACAATGTGAAAAATGTTGGGCAAGGTTGGTTTTTAAAAAATGCAATCAAAAGAACACGTAGAGACTTGTAAAATATAGTCACGTTTTATACGTCGTATTTTGTAGTGGAACAGACGAGGGCAGGATGAAAGATTCTTCTAGAAAGAGAAGGGAACATAATCTATGATAAATAAAAAAAGAATTGTAATAAATAACAGCGCGCCAAGCAAACATAAATTTCAAACCAACGCGCTAAGCCTAATAATCTCATAAAAGCAGACCAAACGATTCTTAAAATGGCGGGAGATTGGTCTAGCTCATATTTCATAACAAATTTTCGCTTTTTTTTCTCTCTCTCTGATTTTTTTCCCTGAGGTTACAACATAATTTTTACGTAAATGAATTTTGTGCTTCTGAATCTTCCCTCCTCGATGAATTGCTAGGGTTAATTACTAAGGCTTCCTTTTTTTTTTCTTGTTTTAAAAACTGAGTAATTAATGTTTTCTGCACGTTATTTATTTGCGGTTGAAACTTCATTAAGATTATCTCTATAACTTTTTAAAAAATCGATAAACATATATTTCTCTTAGAGAGAAAATAGTAACTGGAATTTTTAAATTTTTTTAATAACACCTATTTAAAATATTTTTTGAAGTGGCATTTATCTATATATATCAAAGTCAACGTATGTTTCTGATATGTTTTTGTTAGAGGACATTGCGACTGCTGTGATAGAGATGTATTTAGACATCTGAGGCTCTTCATTTGACACAACAACAACAACGTATGTTTCTGATATGTTTTTGATAAGGACATTGTGACTGTTTTGATAGAAATGTATTTAGACATCTGAGGCTCTTCATTTGACACAACAACAACAACGTATGTTTATTCATTTGTGTCTTATAGGTTTCCTTAATATTTAACCATTTGTGGATGAAATTTGAACAGAATATAGAGTTAAATCTGGAACACCCACATACAGGAGTATTTGTTATATTTTCAACTGAGGGAAAATTTACCTTTTGTGTTGTTGTTAGAAAGTGGTGATGATGTGAGATAATATTTCTGCATCATGTTTGATGGACAGAATGAGATTGAAAATTCTAACCATTTTTAACGCTACTTTTCTTTTTAAATAAAGTCGAATCTCGATAATTTGAAACTCAAAGAACCAGAGAAATTTTTCAATTTATCAAGAATTCAATTGAATCAATAAACTATAAAGGAAAATCTGGAAAAAACAATGATAGAGGAAAATGAAATCAATTTAAAGGACATCGTCGAAGTCTAAGCTATGGCAGTTTATGTACCAATAAGAAGACTAGTACACAAGCACTGGGTGCTGTCAACAATTTCGACTTGGATTTCTGTATCAGTCACTTGTCTCACCCTTGAGGCTGAATGATGTGACGTAAGATGAAATGTATTGTTCATCTAGCGCATTTGAAAGAAGCACTGAAACATATAAATGTTCCAATTTATGGCTTGTGTTAGGTGGATAGCAGGTTAGACCGCCGAATTCTGGCGTGTAGGTTAGGTACCAAGTTAAGACGTGTAGGTTAGGTGCCAAGTTGAGACGTGTAAGTTAGGTTCCAAGTTCACACGTGTAGGCCAGGTGCCAAGTTCAGACGTGTAGGTTAGGTGCCAAGTTCAGACGTGTAGGCCAGGTGCCAAGTTCAGACGTGTAGGTTAGGTGCCAAGTTCACACGTGTAGGCCAGGTGCCAAGTTCAGACGTGTAAGTTAGGTTCCAAGTTCACACGTGTAGGCCAGGTGCCAAGTTCAGACGTGTAGGTTAGGTGCCAAGTTCACACGTGTAGGCCAGGTGCCAAGTTCAGACGTGTAGGTTAGGTGCCAAGTTCAGACGTGTAGGCCAGGTGCCAAGTTCAGACGTGTAAGTTAGGTGCCAAGTTCAGACGTGTAAGTTAGGTGCCAAGTTCAGACGTGTAAGTTAGGTGCCAAGTTCAGACGTGTAGGTTAGGTGCCAAGTTCAGACGTGTAGGCCAGGTGCCAAGTTCAGACGTGTAGGTTAGGTGCCAAGTTCAGACGTGTAAGTTAGGTGCCAAGTTCAGACGTGTAAGTTAGGTGCCAAATTCAGACGTGTAGGCCAGGTGCCTAGTTCAGACGTGTAAGTTAGGTGCCAAGTTCAGACGTGTAAGTTAGGTGCCAAGTTCAGACGTGTAGGCCAGGTGCCAAGTTCAGACGTGTAAGTTAGGTGCCAAGTTCAGACGTGTAAGTTAGGTGCCAAGTTCAGACGTGTAAGTTAGGTGCCAAGTTCAGACGTGTAGACCAGGTGCCAAGTTCAGACGTGTAGGTTAGGTGCCAAGTTCAGACGTGTAAGTTAGGTGCCAAGTTCAGACGTGTAAGTTAGGTGCCAAGTTCAGACGTGTAAGTTAGGTGCCAAGTTCAGACGTGTAGACCAGGTGCCAAGTTCAGACGTGTAGGTTAGGTGCCAAGTTCAGACGTGTAGGCCAGGTGCCTAGTTCAGACGTGTAGGTTAGGTGCCAAGTTCAGACGTGTAGGCCAGGTGCCAAGTTCAGACGTGTAAGTTAGGTGCCAAGTTCAGACGTGTAAGTTAGGTGCCAAGTTCAGACGTGTAGGTTAGGTGCCAAGTTCATGCGTGTAGGAAATGTACCTAGGCGCGGAGGGTTGAGTTTACAAGATGAAGAATCCATTTAGACCGTTTGATAAAGTTGCTATCCGGCCATTGAAGCTGCCGCCATTGTTGCCGCTAACAGCTCATTGTTGTCCCCGACAATGAATTGTAGCTATCCCTCAGGCCAAGGAAATATTTGCAGCTTCTGTTGATTCTAAAGGTCAAAGGTTAATCGCTTCCCGCAACTATTCAGACATACTTTCCTAACACAACAAAAGGGTTAAATATTTTAATGTATATACACTTTTATATCCCAAATTAAGATGATATATATTGATTTTAAGACCTTTTTACACATATGCGCCTTGAGACATACATGTACACTTGATTTTATAAAGATCTATTAATTTATATATGAGAATTTTAGTGATAGAAATTTTGCTGGGAGGATATTGATCTAAATAGACAACTATCGCCTCTCCCGTCAAATAGACATAGATTAGATCTAGTTTTGTCTTTTTAGAAGGATTTTATCGTTACTTAGAGAAGCAAAGATGGAATAAGCGATCATGGTTCTTTTGTTTCAAATCTCCTATTATTTAACTCAATTTTTAAAAGTTTAAAATCCCAAAGGTAATAATAAACCTGCTATATGCATTTTCCCGTATCACCGAATATGATCTGAAACAATTATTTTTCTATCACATATAGCAAACAGGTAAATACGTGTTTTTCGTGCCATTTTTCCTGAGGTAAAAACGATAAAATCCAACACAGGTTTGACTATTTATAGCTTCTAATTTTCAAAAGGATAAAAAATCAAGCCTCAAAGATGGAAACACGACAAGCTATGGCCACCATTATGTGGTAAACCATTTGATAGCAATTATGGCTGTCGGTACTGATTGAGGGTGGAAAGAAACCCTGGCTAGGATGTGGTTCTGTAAAGAAGATGTGATCTGGCGTTGTACTTTAGGCGTGTAGGTTAGGTGCCAAGTTCAGACGTGTAGGTTAGGTGCCAAGTTCAGACGTGTAAGTTAGGTGCCAAGTTCAGACGTGTAGGTTAGGTGCCAAGTTCAGACGTGTAGGTTAGGTGCCAAGTTCAGACGTGTAGGTTAGGTGCCAAGTTCAGACGTGTAGGTTAGGTGCCAAGTTCAGACGTGTAAGTTAGGTGCCAAGTTCAGACGTGTAGGTTAGGTGCCAAGTTCAGACGTGTAGGTTAGGTGCCAAGTTCAGACGTGTAGGTTAGGTGCCAAGTTCAGACGTGTAAGTTAGGTGCCAAGTTCAGACGTGTAGGTTAGGTGCCAAGTTCAGACGTGTAAGTTAGGTGCCAAGTTCAGACGTGTAGGTTAGGTGCCAAGTTCAGACGTGTAGGTTAGGTGCCAAGTTCAGACGTGTAAGTTAGGTGCCAAGTTCAGACGTGTAAGTTAGGTGCCAAGTTCAGCAAATACCCGTTTCTAACGGTGAGAAAGTGTGAAAAAGGGAATTATCGATGTGTTGTGTGTCCCTGGGTCGAAATGGGACTCCAGCATGATTCAACAAGTGGACATAGGACAAGACGACTGATCAAATGACAACGGTCGTCAAGTGGGTGACAGCGTAGGATGACAAGCGAGTCCGGTGACAGTAGTGTGTCAGATTACAGTGTTATCTTGTCGGCGAATGTTTCCCGAAGTTTGCCCAGCCTGGGCGTGGATTGTACTCAGCGGATGGGGCCGCAACGTGGCTCCTTGTACAATGGACAATTTAAACAATTTCATTGATTCTTCTAATCGATTGTTACAGAAAGAAAAATTAAGATAAAATAAAAATATAAAGGAGTAAATAAAGAGTAGCTAAAATTTGTAGTGAATGGACGTGGCTCCATGGACAATACATGTCCTTAAAGCTTATGTCCATAGTCCATCTAAAATACCTATTCCAAGAGTCCAGCATCAGTATCACTACCATGGTATAAAAGGAAATTCCAAAAATGCAATATAACAGCGGTATGGTAGATTAAATTGGCGAAACCGCTGGGAGGGTTCACTGCTGATGAGCCAGGCCCTTCCTTTAATTTTTCCATCGCACTAATGGCAGTAGAAATTGCTTAATTTTCAAAAGAATCATACGCGTCTATATTAGTTTCGAATATTCAAAATACAGCTTTCGGTGACTAGAGTTTATCCCGAGTGAGTGTATATGTCTGGAGATATAGAAAGTGGCGCCAAGAGTCAACCAAGGTTGGATGCGGTGGCTATCAGTGAAGAGGATCCGTCTGACGGCAGAGGTTGCCATCTTTATTGTGATCATTACATTTAGAACCTCTTTCAATCCTTCTTCTTCTTCTTTCTTCTTTTCTCCACTCAATCATATTAGGATATCAAATCTGTAGAACTTGAGACTTTTGGTGTCTGCTGGGGATGAGTAGAGCTCATCAATGGATGAACCAATATAGTCAATAATGTAGTTTGGGGTTGCAGGTTGAAAATTTCCACGTAGTTCCTCTGTTAAATTATTTGACAAACATAGCAGTTTTAATCTTCTCAGTTATGCGGGAAGAATGTTGTTTATTTGTTAAGTAAACTGATCTCCTACGCCTTCTCATTGGACGAATGTGGCCATGTTTGTACATAAAAGAGGGTTGAAACGGAATGCGAAGAGTCGTGGAGTGGTGTTCGAATGGAGACGCTTAAAGCGTTCTCTGTGTGCTTGTCTGGTGATCTCCTTGCGTATCTGCGTAACCTCGGTCTGCTCCTTATCAACGCTGCAAATAAAAGATAAGTACTGTTTTTAATTAACAAATCGTGTTTTTTTTATTTACCCCCTTTTTGTTGTTGGTGTTGTACTCTTGAGTGTACCTTTTTCTGTGTTTAAGTTACTCTTACTGTAGGCCCTAGTTTATTGTTTTTTGTGTGATAACCGGTACTAGTAACTTTTGTCACCTCTTTCAATATAAACCGCGAAATCCATCTACATCCCTGTACGAAGTTGCATGCGATTCTTTTGTCCATCTACAGTTTTGAGAACACAACTGGATGAAGAGACGACGCAGCTGTTTACAAGATACGCAGCAGATTTTGCAAGATATTTGTAGACAAAATTTTTGTCGAAACGTCGAGATAATAAAAAGATTTACTGGCCGACGAAGTATCTTTAATTTTAAGAGCTATGAATGCCGGCCAGGCAGCCTTTATCTTTACGACAATTCAAACACAATTCTATTGATTCTTCTAATCAATTGTTTCAGAAAGAAAATTTAAGATCAAATAAAGGATAATATATATTAAAGGAGTAAATAAAGGGTAGATAAAATGTAGGCAAATATATATAGTTGTGTATGTGTACAAATTTCTTCAGCAAGGGAGGCTTCCCCACCTTGAGAGAGTCCTCCTCCAGACAAGATCTTGAACACTCCTCAGTTCCACGCCGAGGAAGTACTTATAGATTCGCGTTTTGTCTATTTGTAGATATTTATATGGCTTAATCAAATTATAATATATGGTAGGTAGAAATCCCGATTCTATACTAGAGTAACCTGGCCTTCGTCCTAAGTCCCCAGACTACCTTAGTTCAGGATCCTTTCTTACACAAGACTCTACAGTAGAGCATAGCTAGTACGTAGACCTTTTTATTTAATCAGAATTCCTTTGTTTTATATCTCAATAGAAATATATAGTTACATATTGACAAAATTATAATCTAACAATACACACGTGAATTCTCAAATAAAAACATGCCAAGAAGTTAAAACAATACAAAACACACACAGACAATACAATAATATAATACCATAAAATAGAATAGTTAAGCGTATATATATACATATAGGAGTAAAAGAATGCAATAATTAAAAGCTAGGCAAACATTTGAATATATTCCACATGAGATAAGAGATGTTGGCCTTCCAATTAGAAAAATGCAATTGTGGAAGATCCCATCTCGACACACTTCCAAAGAGTTTCTAACTTAGAAGAAAAAAGAAGAGAAAGAAAGAAAGTCTGGAATCTAATTTGAAGAACAATGGCTTTTGAGAGAGAATTTGGCTTTAATTAAAACTGCTGCGGTTGTGTGCTAGCACAAAAACACAACACCTCCGATGTATGGTATCTAGTTTATCTTGAGGTTTACACTCACCAGTTGGAATTTTGTAGTAAGCATTGCATTACATTACATTGAAGAAACTCATGAGCCCTTCTAATATGTTCTTATTGCCAGTAGGATATTGCTTTTTTTTAAAGAAGCGAACTGTCAGTTTATCTTTCTAAATATAGATGGCTCTATGTAATTATTTGTTATTGAAACGTCTTATTGTGTTTGTAAAATATTAATTTATTGTGTTTCTTTCTGCATGTCCTATAGGTTCTTGAACCATCTGGATGTATTGTAATTTCTTCATAGTTGTACGTTCTGAGTCTCATAACGTACAACTATGAAGAGATTACAATACATCCAGATGGTTCAAGAACCTATAGAACATGTAACAACTGTCCTGGTATGGAACTAACACCTACCCACATATGCTCATTGCCCAGCAATGGCCGCAGCCTTGCAGAAAATTGACATGGACCCAGAGCAGCAGCTTTACACACCCAAGATAGTGTACATTGCGACTGCTGTTATAGAGATACATGGAGACATCTGAGGCTCTTCATTTGACACGACAACAACAACAAAATATTAATAGAATTGTAATGTTTGATGCAATATTTTAATTTGAATAAAATGGGGGGAGAGAAGTCCGACCACACCAGTCCCACCTGGACCCTTGGAATATTTGACCAAATTCTGGTCCAAGGTGACTAACGAGGCAACGGCACCCATTTTCCAATGAAGAGCAATGATATGATAGAGATGCATGGGGACATCTGAGGTTCTTCATTGGACACGACAACAACAACAACAACAATATTTGAATATACCCCTGCTGTCCTCAAAGCTCATATTTTTTTAAAATATCATTATGAAATTCACACACAGACATACATAGACTTCATTAAGACCCCAGTCTTATACAGATTTACCACAGGAAGAAAGCACAGATAGAGCCCCATTCATTGGAATCGGCCCAATATATCTAGAAGTATTAAATGTGTTACCCTTAATGTAATCGCCTCTTCCCCCTTTTTTCTCCATGAGGTAATACGTTTAGTAAAACACACTCATGTCGCTGGACAAAACCACCACTCATGCTGTTAAAAAATGCAGCCTCATGAATCCTTCATAAGACATAAGCTAAATTTATTCATGACCAATAGAGGTAAAAGAAATGACCAGATTTATAAAGCCATTATCTAAATTGAAACGCCGTGAAATGAGTATTTGTTTAAACCGCCTTTTATAAGTCGTTGGGTTAAATTGAATAGTTCTTTAATGTGTTCCTGAGGAAGATATTTGGTGAGAGTTTCTGTCATGTCCCATAAGGCAGGTAGTGACTACTGAACTAGCGTTACGAGAGAGTCGCCGACTGTGAAATTCCCGACATGTCAAATGTCACATGGCAGGACAAGGGAGAAGTGGTCTTGCCGAGGACAAGTCGTGAAACTTTTACGCAACATGGCATTGTCCTGTTGAAACTCAGAACCAGGAATGCGATGAAGGAAGGAAGCGACTTCGGACTCTATACTTTCTTTCTCTTTTGTAGCGATCCTTGTTGAGAATCCCTGAACTTCGACTCATTCGTAAAAATCCATGATAACCAATGGCACACACCAGACCATAATTTTTCTTGTTAGATCCGAAACTCTTCAGGCTTTAGCATCATGTGAACATCCAAAAAATAACAAATCCTTCATTCGTTCTAAATATAAATTAGAACACCAAAAGCATAGAAGTCATCAGAGATCTTCCAAAGACCTTACACTCTTGTCAATTTCACGCTTATTCGGCGGTACATATTAGAATATTGGAACGATAAAGAATAGATTAGCATATCCCTTGGGCAAGGATGACATAAAAAATCGTGAAGTGCTTTCATAAAGACCTTCAGTTCCATAAAATTGCCCATGTTAGATTCGAATGTCTTCAGGCTTCACGAATATACGAACATCCAATAATTGAACAATTCATTCATTCGTCCTAAAAATATATCAAAATGCCGAATATGGAAGAACTCCTAGATATTCCAAAGGCCTCAGTTCCATAATATTTTCCCTGAAATGGCTAAATTCGAAAGACTTTACAAACAATCCAAAAGAACAATTCATCAATTCGTCCTAAAGAGAGATTAGAGTGCCAAATAGAGAAATCATCCGAAATCCACCAAAGGCCCTCAGCTCCATAAAATTGTCCCTGACCGGGTTAGAGCCCACACAATCAGTGCCAGATGTAATTTATGGTAGCAATTAGCGTTTCTAATCAACCTGGCCCTGATAATTCCTTCTTAATTCCGCATTTGATCTGTGACCAATCAAAGGTAATTGGATTTTTTTATCCAATCACCTGCAAGTCTTCTCTTTATTTCTAGGCATCCTCGGGGATCTGTCAATCCAGCCAACTTGGCTTTTACATTGAATTCTTGTTCATATATGTGTTCTCTGACTGTACAGATCAATCTAAAAGATAGTTAGTGAACACAGAATTTCTCGTTTTTCTATTTCTACGCTTTACTATTTATTTAAAATATTTCGTTTATTAGAGAATATTTGGAGGTAAAATTAATTATCATAATATAGTCTGTTTCATTGATTCGGAGTATAACCGAAATACTTGTATACTTGTACAACATACTTGTATGTTCAATTGAGGAATTTGTTATTTGTGCGACTCTAAGATGGCCAGCCACAATTTAATAGAAAATCCAAGAAGAGATACTCTGAAGGTAGAACACAAACACTTCCTGAGTAGAATTATCAATGACATTTTTTTTTACAATTTAAACAATTGTACTGATTCTTCTAATCAATTGTTACAGAAAAAAGACAAAAGTAGGGAAATATATATACAGTTGTATATGTATAAATTTCTTCAGCAAAGAAGGCTTCTCCACCTTGAGAGAGTCCTTCTCCAGACAAGATCTTCTTGAACACTCCTCAGTTCCACGCTGAGGAATTATTATAGATGCGCGTCTTGGCAGACGTCAGGAATTTTCAGATTTTAGAATTTCCAATGATCGACGTGAAAAGATCAATTTAACTTTGGACAAATATATGGCTAGGGGTCACTTTCGTCTCTTTTTCCCTTCAGGCATCCCAAAATATTTCCGCCCTGACTTTTACAACGTGCAATTCGTTACTAACCATGGAAACTTCGGAGACTTTCTGTTTCAATAAGAGCTATAGACGATCTAGGGTGTTTATGTGGAGAGAGAGAAGGCAGGATTCCAGTCACTTGCTTATTGAATGTCTTCCAGAACTACAGAAATCAGGAAAACATTGAATACAAGGATATTTTATGCTTATAAATAGTGAGGACTCGTATTTTAAATTTTCCCTCTAGGTTAAAAAAAGTAATCGATAAACTATATATTTGTATATATTTCATTGTGATTGTTCCTGTATACGATGTGGATTGAAGCATGATTTTAATGTTCTTTCCTTTCTTCTTTAAACTTATACTCAAACCTTGTAATTTATCAATTATTATGTAAAATAGTCTCTGAATTTAGTGTTTTTCTTGACCCTAGCATCCCTTGTGGGGATATCGCGTCTGATTTGATGATAATAAATAGAAATGGCTACATCGGGCAATTTTTTAATTAGATTCCGACGTTTCAGGAGAATAAGGAGAGTGGCAGCGAGTCACTGAAACCTCGAGAAATATGTAAATAATTGGTTGATGTAGCTATATATATTCTCAAACAAACACCCAACCAAACAAATGATCTTCAAAAAAGCAATTTAACTGTTCTCCAAAACCTTAAATTGTTTGTCTTCTTTCTTCTTCTACTTTCTTATCTCCACACTGGGTGAAGTAGAATGCGTCTGCCTTTGTCATCAAGACTGGGAGCACTACTCAGTGGCAGGCCGACTTAGCTCCAAAAGAAATGGCCGCCTCTGACATGAGGAACAGACGCCATGTGAACCGCTCCTAACATGGAGTACAAACGCTGCTCATCCTGTATCCCTGGATTAGGAGCCTTTACAGGGTACTATCAGCCGGGCCAGCTGAGCCCAGGTTTTTTAGTGAGCTTGTTACTGCTCCCCCTCCATCCAGGCTTGGGACCGGCGGAGTTAAAACTGTTTGTTGAAATTTGGATCGAACCAGTCAGTAGATGTGGAGTTACCCGGACATATCGTTGTCAGCAACAACAAAAGACTTTTTATTAAAACATCTCTTATATAGATTTGTTCTGGAGTCCTAGAAATAAAATAAAATAGTAAGAGAGTATCAATAAATAAATAATAAGCTGTAAACAGTTTGGGCGGAGACTATTGAGTGTCTTCTAGCCATCTTCTTTTTTAACGCTATTCTCAACTTTTCTGCTGAACTACAAAAGTGGTAGTTGAAGTGGGCAAAGGTGTTATCGGCTTATAAATCACAGAAAATCTTGTAAAACTTTGTTTTATGTTGATAGGCATGTTAAACTGACAATTTTGTCTCTCCTACTGAAGCCTGGAGTAATAGAGAATATTATGGAGGATCTTTAAGAAACAATTTTTCATCCAAACGTCTTTATAAATAACAGTTAAGATGTGGTTAATAACAGAAAAATTCCCAAGCAAATAAATTGCTAAATATTTGAAAAGATTGTCCTTTTTTAATTAATTTGTTTGGTTTATTCTATATATATTACTGTAATCAATAGACATATGTCATAATTTGTATATAATTAAATGCAACCCCGACCCACTATGTATGTACCATGTATGATTTTCAAAGACTTAATAAAGAACAAGGTAACTGGAGGAAAGCAAGTAACAATAAGACATAGGAAGTAGGCCTAAAGCTGGCACGACTATTCTTGGCACCCCCTGTGTCAATATTGCAGGGGCAAAGACCGGACGTATCTAGTGGCCGCAGAAATTATATTAGTCAAGAAGCACTCAATACTTCCTGACAAAGCAGGATGTATCTGGTGACCAGAAGTTATAAATGTTAAGCTAACACCCAATATTTCCGGCAAAGACAGGACGTATCTAATATCCGCCGAAGTTATAAGCGTCGAGCTATCCAACACTTCCTGACGAAATCGGATATATCTTCCGGCAAAAACAACACCAAAGGAAACCGCCGGCCAATCAGAAGACAGCACCTAAATAGGTCGACCAATAGGAAAAGATCATGTGATCATCTCTCAACCAATCAGAAAGAAACTGGGTCTTGGTGTAAAATCGAAAAGGAAGAATGGGCAGTTGTTCACTCGCTCTCGACGAGTTCGGACCTAGTAGTGATTTCGCTCTCAACAAGGTAACATCTACTCTCGAGACCTTCCCGCTCACCCCATAGCTAAGTCAATCACCGCCATGTGATCAGATAATTAATAAGTCAAATCGCTCAGCTCTTCTCAAGCTTTCTTTCCTCCAATCCAGTTGCCTTTCATTTTCAAACCCCATCACGTGTCCTGATTATTCCTAACTGTATGCTGCAACTTCCACTCAAACGACTGCGCTTCAATCAAATCTCACCATTCGCATCCAACAACAAGAAATTCCGCAACGATATTGCCACAGAACGGTTAAGTCGACAGGATAAAGAGATGGAATTAAATCAGGATCAAGATATTATGGAGCTTAATCAGGATCCCATAGGCGTAAAGTCGGACGGCCCGACGGAAACAACAACGGAAGGGAGGCAGGAAGTAAGAGAGACGGGCGAGACAACTGCGCCCCTAGCGGACGCCGTCAACCAGCTATCAGCGCTCCTGACCCGAGTAAAAATTTCTGATGGAGCGGAGTCGACAATCCCGCCTTTCGACGGCACATACAGCGCGACACAGTTTTTCCAGACGTTCGACCGAAAAATGGAAGACGCATCCATGGGAGAACAAGAAAAATTACTGCGCCTGCCAAACTACCTGGTGCGACAACCCCTGGAGCTCTTCAGGAAACTTCGGCTGGCCGACCGGAGTTATTTCCAGGTGAGACAAATCCTCCTAGATCTCTACCCTGAGTCAAGCGAAGCGTCCTTTGCGAAATATTTCGCCATGAAACTTACTGGACAAGCCAACCTAGAGACCTACTACCGGGAAAAAACCGCCATGGGATTGCAACTAGGACTTCCACAAGAGGTGATCCTCGAGACACTGACAGAAGGACTGCCATTCAACGACCAGCGCCTAGTCCGCGTAGTGCCTCCCGAGAACCTAGGAGAGTGGTTCCGACTTGTACAGCGGATCCACGGGCCCAGTGTACCGACAACGCGACCCAGAGAAGATCAACCACCCACAATGTCGGGTCCGTACCACAGCACACCCCGACGCCCAGGTGCATGGAATGCACCTCTTCCACCGTCCAACTGCAAGTTCTGCGGCGCGAGACACTGGCACAGCGAATGCCGACGTCGACCAGTCCCGACGACCCACGAAAAAGTCCGGACAGTGCAAACGGTCCCAAAATCACCCGTTCCGATTCCACAACAACCAAGTCAAGACAGAGACACCCCAGCCGAGCAGCCCTTTCGAGACTGAGGTAGGCTCCCTAAACCAACTGACTGTCAAACTTTTCTAGCCCCTAATGTATCATGCCCCTTTTTAATTGATACAGGCGCCAGCCTGAGTATAGTGCCATATAATATTTATCATATGCTAAAAACCCACCTGCCTAATTTAACCCTTGAGGGACATTCACTACACCTCCAAACCCTAAACGGATTTGCAAAAACCATGGGTAAACTATCTATCCCACTGACAATAGGACAAATATCACGAAAGGAGAATTTCCATGTAGTGAATGCACCATTGCCATTTGGAATTCTTAGTATCAATAGCCTCCATAAATTCAGATTAACCATAGATTTTAATAAATGCACTATATTCCAGCTGGGCGCCCCATTGTCTACCCTTTCCTACCATTTTAATCATGTGTCCAATGTATGCACGTACTGGCAGTGTCAGGCGATGTCACAAAAAATTTTCCCCGCATCCCAACTTTCCGCCTATGACAACCATTGCGTGCATTCATTGAGAAAAACCCACTTATCTACATGCCCCTTTTTCACTAAAGCCAATTGCCTTTTTTACATGCCCTCAAATAATCAAACCACAACAACTTCAACTTATGAACCTGTCCAAAACGCACCCACACAGCGGGATAACTCGCATACCAAAAACATAGGTGATCACACACCGTTGCACAACTCTCACATGACCAACCCACACAACGAACTCGACACTCACACTAATACACAACAAAACCCTTTACCACATGCATACTACAACACAACACCTAACACTCATTATACACCACAGTTCACAACACTTCTACAAAGGTACACTCACATTTTTTCACAGGACAAATTCAACGTACCATGCTTACGGATTCCACCAGTAAAAATACCCACGAATTCCGAAAAAATAATCACCATACGTCCATATCGTGTTCCGATATGTGACCAACAAGAAATCCGTAACCAAATACAACAAATGCTGGAGAACGGCATCATAGAGCAATCTTTTTCACCTTTCTCGAGCCCTGTCACCCTCGTCACTAAGCGCGACAAGACCAAACGGTTTTGTATCGATTATAGGAAGGTGAACGAGCTAATCAGCTCTGATGTCCATCCCCTCCCGAGAATCGAGGATATCCTAGACCGCCTCGCACAGGCCAAATATTTCTCCACGGCCGACATATCCTCTGCGTATTGGCAAGTCCCAATACACCCCGATTCTCGACCACTGTTAGCATTTGCCACCTTTGAAGGATTATACCAACCCACTCGATTACCTTTCGGGTTAAAAACCAGTCCTCAGATTTACGAACGAGCCATAAGTCAGGTCCTACAGAGACACGGACTTGACTGTGTGGCACATTACTTTGATGATTTCATCATTTACTCCAACACGTTGGAGGAGCATCAAAACCACCTGCGACAATTTTTCGCCTTTTGCGAAGCGGAGAAACTACAACTTAACTTCGTGAAATGCGAATTTTTTAAACAATCCATAGATTTTCTAGGTTACACCATTACAGCTGGTACAATTACACCACTCACACGTAACACCGACATTATCCACGCCATAAAACAACCACACAACCGAAAAACACTACAATCCTTTTTAGGCGCTGTGAACGTCTATAACAAATTCATTCCGGAATACGCTCGCTTGCGAGCACCGCTCAATAACCTCCTCAAAAAGGATGTCGTGTGGAACTGGAATGAAGTTTGTCAAAAGGCGTTCATTGACCTGAAAGGAAAACTCACACAACACCCCATCTTACACCTTTACAAAGAAGGTCTGCCATGCCAAGTGTATTGCGATGCATCCACCCTCGGTATAGCAGGCATTCTCAAACAAGTTCACCCTGACGGAAACGTATATCCAGTTCAATATTTCAGCCGAACATTGCGCCCACACGAGAAAAACTACTCCATCTCTGAACTTGAGTGCTTAGCAATCGTTGAGAGTGTGGAGAAGTTTCGCATCTATCTTATGGGCAGAAAATTTACTATATTTTCTGACCATCACGCATTGCAGTGGTTGAAAACCATCAAGAACCCGTCCGGCAGACTGTTTCGATGGAGTTTACGACTATCGAGTTACGAATATGAGGTCCGCTACATAAAAGGAAAACTACAATATGAAGCAGATCTCTTGTCCCGTAACCCGTTTTGTGGATTCTTGGACACCACCCTTATCAAGACACACCAACCTCCTCCATCGAAAGAGTCTAGTTTGACCATTGATCATAATGGATTACATACAGTTTCCCGAAAAGGTGTAACCAAGATTATAATTCCAAAACCACTCATACAACAACTCTTACAAACAGTACACACACAATACAATCACCCCGGTATTTCCCAAATGTCACGAATCATCTCCACACAATATTACTGGCAAGGTATGTCAAAAGATATTAAACAAAAAGTTAAGACCTGTCCCACCTGCCAATTAACAAAACGTCCAGTAGGACCCACTTACGGAGAATTAAGTCAACCTCCGGAATCTAAAGAACCCTTCGACCTTTTATCTCTGGACACCATAGCAGGATTTGCCAAATATGGCAACACCAAGATATACCTCCATGTGGTAGTCGATCATTTTTCACGCTACGCGTGGGCTTTTCCATCTAAATCCACCAGTACCACCACCTACCAACAGGTACTTAAGCGAGTATTCCAGGATGGTTCTCCAAAACGCCTTCTTACGGATAGAGCCCCTGCCTTCACTTCACCCAAATTTCGTAGTTTTCTCCTTAATAGAAATATTCACCCGTTAATCACAACCAGCAACAACCCACAAGCCAACGGCCTATGTGAACGCCTGAAAGCCACCCTCACGGGAAAACTTAGGTTATTACACCTAGAAAATCCTAAGGTCGCATGGACCAAGTTGGTCAAGAAGGTTACACTTATATATAACAAGACACCCCACTCTACCACAGGTTTTCCACCCATATACTTAATGTTTGGTATCCTACCCCCAGAAATCTCTAATCATAACACACCGTACCCAGATATCGACAAAGCTAGAAAAATTGCACACACACGCACACAAAACAAACATTTACAAGACAAAAACATTTATGACCAACGACACAAGCAACCACATTTCGAAGTAGGTGATCTAGTGTTAGTAAAATTATATCACCACCCAAATACAGGGAAACTTGCGCCATATTTCACAGGACCTCACACAATATTAGAAATTATTTCACCAAATGTGGTCCGCATAGATCGACCAAATCAACCACTTCAAAGAGACACTGACACAATCCACGTCAACAAACTTAAACTGTATACAGAAAAAATCCGTTATGTATCACCACCCGCCGTTAGCACATATCATATAAAACACAACCCCAATTACACGTTCCCTTTCAAACATTTAACACCCGAATTATTCCCAACAGAGTCATTAAGGTTCAAACCCACTAGCAGCGAACCTTTCAGGCATTTAGACCCTGCCATTTTTGCAACAAGACGATTTGCATCACTCTTCCCCGATGTTAAAAACTGCAAACCTGACAACCAGCTCAATCATATCACACCACTCCCTAAAGATATCAAACAGGAGAACTGCGAACCTACCAATCATTCAAATTCTACAATTAATAAGGTTCAAGCAAATATTTCAGAGTCCCCAGTTACAAAAATATGGACGAACATGGGGCAATATCCTATCTTTCATCTGATTTTTATCCTTTGTCTGTTAGTTCTACCATACAACTGTATCCCAATTTTAATCATTAATTACTTGTTTATCTATACCATGCCCGCTCATAAAATCTTCGAACTACAAGAGGCAGTTTTTAATTTTGGACAAGCATTTATAAAACTTCTCATAATTTTAGGAACCATTTTTGCAGAAAATCTAAATAAACTCCGAAGAGATAGCAGTAACTGAAAAGATGACCAACCAATGTCGGAGAAGTCACACTCCAAAAACAAGATCTGAGCCGCACCCAAAAATAAATAAACGGAAGGAAGAGAGAATTTTGAGACACCGCGACAGGAAGTGTAGTCCGCGGCGATAAATTCGGCCTATGCAAACAAAGCGGAGCGCCTCGTCCGATCTCCAATTTCATTCCCTCTCTTTTGCCCGACACACCCCACTTCCGTATCTCTAATTACAATGAGAAGGTCCCCTATTGAGGTCAACTGGGAACCTCGCTATGCCACCGATTTTTGATTCCAGTTCGAGTCTACATATCGATTTTTATCATCCAATTCCACATCCACGAGACAACACATAGAACTCGCTCACACATTTCTTACACAACAGACTTCTAACATTTTTTCACAACACACACAAAGATAAAAATTACACATAAAGGTTATATAGATTTCCATGTCTCCTGTACACATAGCATAAACGCACTTGAGGGGTAGAATCACGTTTTCACCTAAGTGTCGCTACAGATGAGACAAAAAATTTATAGGGCATAATTGAGCAATTAAAAAATTTATAGGGCATGTAGATACCAAAGGGTTCAAACCAATACACCTTATTTTTCATATTAATCATTTTCATTATTTTCTCTCAATTAAAAATGTAAATATTTAATCAATTTATCAATTTATTCAACTTAACATCACTTTTAATCATTAATTATCATATATTTACCACTTAGTTATGTTATCATAGTTTCCAATCAACAAAAACTCATTGGTTTTCTTTCAAAATTGGATATTATATTTCATTTTGATTTACAAAAACATTCTTTTTTTTTTCTATCTTTTTTTCACCATGCAACCAAGCATTTACTTTGATTTCTCCCAACTTTTATATTATTTTTTGATTTTCTCCAACTTTTTATTTTTAATTATTTTTTGATTTCTCAAAAGCCCTAATAAAAATCCCTCGTTTTCCATTCCCAATTTCGAGCGAGAATATGGTTAGGCATTTTTCTTTTTTTTTTCACCATGCATCAAGCATTCACTTTGATTTCTTTCAACTTTTTATTTTACTTTGATTTCTCAAAAGACCTTATGAAATTTCCTCGAATTCTTTTCCAAAATTCGAGCAAAAAAGTAACTAGGCATTTTCCCTTATCACCATGCAACAAAACAATTTTTTTTCAACCAAACACATTCAAATTTGATTTCATTCAACTATTTTTATATTATTTTTATTTTGATTTCAAAAGCCTTAATAGAACTCCCTCGATTTCATTTCCTATCTCGAGTAGGATTCGTTTAGGCGCATTTTCTTTTCTTTTTAATCCACTATGTACCATAACATTCATTTTGATTTCTTACAATTAAAAAATTTTTGATTTCTATTAATTATACTCAACCTATATCATCAACACCATTCTATTTTACTTTTATATCTCCAGCAATGCTTGTATATAGCCCCTCAATACCCACAACTAATTTTCCCACAAAATTATTTTTCACTTTACAGAATTCTCTCAGGCTAACCCCTTCTTGAATTCTTCACATGTAGGGGGCGCATCTGTCATAATTTGTATATAATTAAATGCAACCCCGACCCACTATGTATGCACCATGTATGATTTTCAAAGACTTAATAAAAAACAAGGTAACTGGAGGAAAGCAAGTAACAATAAGACATAGGAAGTAGGCCTAAAGCTGGCACGACTATTCTTGGCACCCCTGTGTCAATATTGCAGGGGCAAAGACCGGACGTATCTAGTGGCCGCAGAAATTATATTAGTCAAGAAGCACTCAATACTTCCTGACAAAGCAGGATGTATCTGGTGACCAGAAGTTATAAATGTTAAGCTAACACCCAATATTTCCGGCAAAGATAGGACGTATCTAATATCCGCCGAAGTTATAAGCGTCGAGCTATCCAACACTTCCTGACGAAATCGGATATATCTTCCGGCAAAAACAACACCAAAGGAAACCGCCGGCCAATCAGAAGACAGCACCTAAATAGGTCGACCAATAGGAAAAGATCATGTGATCATCTCTCAACCAATCAGAAAGAAACTGGGTCTTGGTGTAAAATCGAAAAGGAAGAATGGGCAGTTGTTCACTCGCTCTCGACGAGTTCGGACCTAGTAGTGATTTCGCTCTCAACAAGGTAACATCTACTCTCGAGACCTTCCCGCTCACCCCATAGCTAAGTCAATCACCGCCATGTGATCAGATAATTAATAAGTCAAATCGCTCAGCTCTTCTCAAGCTTTCTTTCCTCCAATCCAGTTGCCTTTCATTTTCAAACCCCATCACGTGTCCTGATTATTCCTAACTGTATGCTGCAACTTCCACTCAAACGACTGCGCTTCAATCAAATCTCACCATTCGCATCCAACAACAAGAAATTCCGCAACGATATTGCCACACATATAAACCTTTTCTTTTTAAATTATGATTTAACAGTATACACTAGAGAAATTCTCAGTTTATCACTATAATGATAAACTAGAATCTATACTTTAAAATGTTAATCTTGTTTGATTTTGATATTGGTAAATTGCCGCTTTCCATTTCAATCGTTTTTGATTCGCTCGCTCTTAATACCCAACTGTCCATTCAACAGATTAGCATGGCCCTTGTGGAAGGATGACACGCAAAATCGTAAAGCTTTCCGTATAATCTACGGACAAATCTGTATACACTCTTGTTCGGCGGTACATTTACTACAATAGGAACGATATAGAGAAGATTAGCATGGCCCCTGTGATACCAGTTCGGCGGTACAACTACTACAATACGAAGGATACAGAGAATATTATCATGGCCCCTGTGATACCAGTTCGGCGAAACATATGCTACAATAGGAACGATATAGAGAAGATTAGCATGGCCCCTGTGATACCAGTTCGGCGGTACAACTACTACAAAAGGAACGATATAGAGAAGATTAGCATGGCCCCTGTGATACCAGTTCGGCGGTACAACTACTACAATAGGAACGATATAGAGAAGATTAGCATGGCCCCTGTGATACCAGTTCGGCGGTACAACTACTACAATAGGAACGATACAGAGATTATTAACATGTGTGTGGCCCCTGTGATACCAGTTCGGCGGTACAACTACTACAATAAGAACGATACAGAGAAGGTCAGAATGGCCCCTGTGTAACCAGTTCGGCGGTACAACTACTACAATAGGAACGATACAGAGAAGATTAGCATGGCCCCTGTGATACCAGTTCGGCGGTAGAACTACTACAATAGGAAGGATACACAGAATATTATCATGGCCCCTGTGATACCAGTTCGGCGGTACAACTACTACAATACAAAGGATACAGAGAATATTATCATGGCCCCCTGTGATACCAGTTCGGCGTTACAACTACTACAATAGGAACGATACACAGAGAATATTATCATGGCCCCTGTGATACCAGTTCGGCGGTACAACTACTACAATAGGAAGGATACAGAGAATATTATCATGGTCCCTGTGATACCAGTTCGGCGGTACAACTACTACAATAGGAACGATACACAGACAATATTATCATGGCCCCTGTGATACCAGTTTGGCGGTACAACTACTACAATAGGAAGGATACAGAGAATATTATCATGGCCCCCTGTGATACCAGTTCGGCGGTACAACTACTACAATAGGAACGATATAGAGAATATTATCATGGCCCCTGTGATACCAGTTCGGCAGTACAACTACTACAATAGGAACGATATAGAGAAGATTAGCATGGCCCCTGTGATACCAGTTCGGCGGTACAACTACTACAATACGAAGGATACAGATAATATTATCATGGCCCCTGTGATACCAGTTCGGCGGTACAACTACTACAATAGGAACGATATAGAGAAGATTAGCATGGCCCCTGTGATACCAGTTCGACGGTACAACTACTACAATAGGAACGATACAGAGAAGATTAGCATGGCCCCTGTGATACCAGTTCGGCGGTACAACTACTACAATAGGAACGATATAGAGAAGATTAGCATGGCCCCTGTGATACCAGTTCGGCGGTACAACTACTACAATACGAAGGATACAGAGAATATTATCATGGCCCCTGTGATACCAGTTCGGCGGTACAACTACTACAATAGGAACGATATAGAGAAGATTAGCATGGCCCCTGTGATACCAGTTCGGCGGTACAACTACTACAATACGAAGGATACAGAGAATATTATCATGGCCCCTGTGATACCAGTTCGGCGAAACATATGCTACAATAAGAACGATATAGAGAAGATTAGCATGGCCCCTGTGATACCAGTTCGGCGGTACAACTACTACAATAGGAACGATATAGAGAAGATTAGCATGGCCCCTGTGATACCAGTTCGGCGGTACAACTACTACAATAGGAACGATACAGAGAAGATCAGAATGGCCCCTGTGTAACCAGTTCGGCGGTACAACTACTACAATAGGAACGATACAGAGAAGATTAGCATGGCCCCTGTGATACCAGTTCGGCGGTACAACTACTACAATAAGAACGATACAGAGAAGATCAGAATAGCCCCTGTGTAACCAGTTCGGCGGTACAACTACTACAATAGGAACGATACAGAGAAGATTAGCATGGCCCCTGTGATACCAGTTCGGCGGTAGAACTACTACAATAGGAAGGGTACACAGAATATTATCATGGCCCCTGTGATACCAGTTCGGCGATACAACTACTACAATAAGAACGATACAGAGAAGATCAGAATGGCCCCTGTGATTCCAGTTTGGCGGTAGAACTACTACAATAGGAACGATACACACAGAGAAGATCAGAATGGCCCCTGTGATTCCAGTTTGGCGGTAGAACTACTACAATAGGAACGATACACACAGAGAAGATCAGCATGGCCCCTGTGATACCAGTTCGGCGGTAGAACTACTACAATAAGAAGGATACAGAGAATATTATCATGGGTCCTGAGCAAAGATGACACGCAAAATCGTGAAGCTTTCCAACAATCCCAAGAGGAGGTGTGTATCAACCAATGTACGGTCAGTCCTATAAGCCACCAGCTAACTAACACTGCGGTAGTTAGAAGAACCATTAATTAAATCGTTGCTGAGACAATTAGATAATTGGGGCAGGATCTAATAGTGCGGACTAAAGTCCAGACAAGCGTGGTGAGTCCATTGCAGCATCGAAACTTTCTTTAAACTTCACATGGGCAGTTTGTTGGATGCAATAAATTTCTTTGTTACTTCCTCTTTCTGTTGTATGGCCCTACCGATGGTATCTCCAGTATTTAATCCCAGGACTATAATAGAAAAACTGAGACAATAAGACCTAATGGAGATCATTTAGACGACTTCACGAATAAGCAGCAACAACTTGTATTTAATCGTGTGTTTGATACCGTTTTATGATATAAACTTTATATAACACAACTTTCTATAATTAAAAAGGCATATATTCGATCAAACAATTATTTATTTAGGTTGTTGACACACTTTAAAATGTTATAACACCTTGATAAAGGTTAGCGTTCAGCCAGCTGAAATATTGGTAAAATAAATAATATTTTGATCCAATATATGCCTTTTTAATTAAAGATTTATCTATGGATTGCTCTATTTTCAAAACAACTTTCTATATTTAGTTTTGAAATAGAGGATTATATATGGCTAAAAACATATATATTTATATTTTAAAATAAAGTTTCTTGTGTAGAGACACAATTTTAAAATCTATTTTGGAAGTTGGATCTTATATTGGAGTGTTATAACATGGTAATTTACCTATTCTGGGATTAAAGAATTTTTCC
This sequence comes from Cordylochernes scorpioides, assembly GCA_030710605.1. Lineage (NCBI taxonomy): Eukaryota > Metazoa > Arthropoda > Arachnida > Pseudoscorpiones > Chernetidae > Cordylochernes > Cordylochernes scorpioides. The sequence goes on along the minus strand of CP092865.1, from coordinate 165,601,788 downwards.
TATCTTTATTATTTGTACTACAATGCGTATTCTCTACTATATACTGATATTTATTGAAATTATTATTAATAATAATTTTCTACGACCATTATTATTACCGTTTGGCAAATATTTGTCAAAAGTAGAAAATAATTTTCAAATGAATAAATAGAGGATATTCATTTTATTGAAACCTAGAAAATAAATTCTAAAATTTTTCTTATACACGAAAAATTTATATTTTAATTTTTAGAATATAGAGAGAAAAAAGGCTAATATTATTTATAAATTGATCTGATACTATAAGTTCACTTATTTATTTGAAATTTCAATATTGCTGTGTTTTATTTAAAATTGGTCAAATATATTATTATGAAATAAATATATATTTAAAATTGATATTAAAAAATGCTTTTATATATATTTACTTCTTGTAATATATCCAATTTATATT